>CAIGRB010070356.1:29921-81828 GCA_903798255.1 Fraxinus quadrangulata | reverse complement strand
AATTTGCATATTTACTTCTCTTATTACATTTTAGTTTATATCTTGTGTATTAAATAGTTTTGAGACAAATTGTCGAAAAAGTTTCAAAAACCAATTCACCCCCCTCTTGGTTAGTTATTCTTGAGTTATCAAAGACAAATGGCGAAAACAAACAATGAAAAGAAGGGCAAAAAGTCGGTGCAGACGCCGGTGAGTACAAAAACTCTTCCCTTGTAATTAATCATGTGTATTAGGCTCGAGAAGAATCAACTTGGATAAGAAGAACCAAACTAGAGCCAATAAAATTATGATTATTGAATTTATGAAGAATTTATTCCTTGAGATTTTATTTGGGTCAATGGCAGTTAACGTGTGATGTATGGCTATCCTTTTATCTTGAATTAGTTTTTCATTTATCCAAATCCTATAAAAAAAAAAGAAAAAAAGGATTCCTGGAGAGTTCTATACAACTTGGTAGTCAATTAGTATTTTAAACTTCATTAAGGACAAAACATTTCTCTTAGAAGTCCAATGCTATTAGGATTGCTAAAGACTCCTACCATCCATAACACCTGTCTGCCGAATTCTAACTTCATATTCTTTAATTATTCCACCTCTTTTCTTTTGATAACACAGCAACAAAAGATTTATACACATAGATCAAATAGTCCACGAATTAAAATTCAAGTAAAATGACACGGTGTTGAAACCTTCGTATTGTTTCAAAAGAGGTAGACTCAAATCCCGTTTTAGTTCAATTCATGTGATATTTCAGCATGTACAAATGTGATTATATGGTATATGTGACTCCTTATGGGGTTTAAAATGAGCAGGTGGCGTAGTAGTGCACCAAATGTTGGTATGTCGACTAATCATCGATATGCGTACTCATTAAAAGTTTGAATGACATGAATATATGCTTAAAAGTATGATATGTTTGGATTTAACGTGTATAAGTCTATTGAGCATTTCTGTGAAATTCTCAGCCCTCCAACAATTTCAGATTAAGGCAATCAATGGCAACGTGGAGGAGAGTGGTGGTGCTTTGGTGTGAACTCAAAAAGTCATCGTTTAAATCATGTTTTGTTCGAATAATTATTAAATGTTGGAATATTTTAAGTTAGTGTTTTTTGAAAGTTTGAAGACTTAATTTTTGATGGAAATTATTTCATGGTGGATATGATATTTTATTTTGGTTTATTTAGTTCATTTGAATTGCAATACTAGTGTTTAAATATTTTCAGTTTCTGCTCCTAAGTTTAAAAATTCACCCCGACCAAAATACTTGGGATTTTGAGGTGATTCAAGTTGGAGAAGGTAGCCTTATGGATTATCTATCTCTCGGACTTAGAATCATGAATTTTGACTGTGTAAAACTCAAGTTATGGATGCTTTCCCGAGAGTTCACAGAACGTATTCAAGAACACATATAACCGTTTTTTTAAACAATTTTGAGCCATCTATTGATTGAATTTGCATTAAAAAAAAAATTCAACCTGTAATTCTCCTACGTGTAATATATCTGTGGTTTAAATTTTGTAAATTTTGGATTTCATTTGGTTGCCGAATGCAATTTTTTCAAAAAGCTGTACAAATTGAAATTTTAAACTTTCCGAAAGAAATTTTGTTTAATTTTGCAACGGAATCTCTGAAATCTTATTGCTTCTAGTCCAAGTTAATTTCCGCATCTTTATGAACAATCTAGGTAGAATTTTACAAATTTAAGATCTTAGTAATGTCACGAGTCCTAGAGCTCTCGACGTTACATCTTTTCTCTCTCATCATTTAATTCTTAGTGACGCGAGTTAATACAAAATTATGGAAGTGGATGGGAGTTGAGGGAAGTTATGGGTTTGAATTCTATTTAAATTCCGTCCAATTCACTTTAATGACTTATGATTGAATTACCCCACATGGGCGATCCATGACTCGTATTTTTCAACATCTCCCACTCGCACATTATGGTTTGACCCAAACTACAAGTGACAACGAATGTCACATCTTAGATCCTTCTCAAGATCTATTCACAAAAATTCATATGACAAATTAATTCTGCAACCAACGAGTAATATTAGAATTCATGGTACTATTAACATGTTAGGGATATATAGTAGATCCATTGGAGGAATACTTCTTGCTATACCCTAAACTCATTTTCCAACCTTATTTCAAGTATTTCTGATCCGCCGAGTATTTATGGAACTTACTTGAACACCACATCGTATTGTTGTATTCACAATTGTGTTCTATACCCTAAATGGTTAACACAATTGTCGACCGGTGAATACAAATATAAANGGGATATATAGTAGATCCATTGGAGGAATACTTCTTGCTATACCCTAAACTCATTTTCCAACCTTATTTCAAGTATTTCTGATCCGCCGAGTATTTATGGAACTTACTTGAACACCACATCGTATTGTTGTATTCACAATTGTGTTCTATACCCTAAATGGTTAACACAATTGTCGACCGGTGAATACAAATATAAATATTGGTCAAAATAGTTTTCATTTTCAATTTGAATATTTCAACTTTAAGTTAGCTGCTTTCCTACCTATTTAACTGAATCAATCATAGTAATTGATAATATGCTAAAGTAGCAATACTGAAATAAAATCTCAAGAAACAGTCAAAAGTCATAAATGTATATATAAGACTATATAAATCTTAAGGTCTCACACAATGAAGAAGCAGGAATTCATTAACTCATTTATCCAATATTGTTAGTAAAAGCGCATGTGGTATGAAACACGTGCTACGATATCTTCTCCCATTCTTAGGACGTATGTCATATTCTTTGTAAACAAATAATATCGTATAGATCCTAATTCAGGTAATCTCCTATACCTAACTTGAGTTCACTTGATGTTCATTCCTCCAAGCAATCTCTAATCGAGATCTGAATCTGGCTACTAAACAAATTTAATGGATAGCAAAATCCATTTTAATTACTTGTTGTAATCTCATCTTGATATCCAGATCATGTATACAACATAATCACTTTGTCTCATATCAGAACACCCTAAAGTATATAAGGCTATTGTTGTGAATGAACCAATCTCAACTTGTTCGACATACTTTATGTATGCATGCAAATCATTATCTCGTAATCCCAATGATAGATTACACATGAATTCAAAATTATTATCTAAGGGCACACAAAACTCAATCAAAAGTTCCTGATACACTAAGTATCAGAAATTGTTCATCAATATATATATATATTATCTCGCAAAGACACTTTCGTATCTCTCCCAAAAATACCAGGTGAGTTTAGTTCCATCGTCATACTTGAGATCCTCAACATATGAGATAATTGCATAATTATCACGGATCTTATATTCTCAACTAGTATCATAAATATCCAATACATCTATACCAAATAATTTCTTCAGTTGTCAAGATATATACTACAATATATGATTTTTGCCACTCTATATAGCAAGATTGCTCAAGTCCAATAACAAGTTATTCCCTTAACAGCAAAATAGAATAACTGATAGGAGTATCCTTCTGGTATCACAATATCATTTCTAAGGATAACATCGAGACCTGTTTACCAGATCCATGGCATGATAATGTTAGGAAAAACATCATAGCATACTTTTAATTCCTAACAGTACTTGATATGATTCTATAAATATTTCTTTATGCACTTATAAAGTCCTTAGATATATATATGAAGACTCATATGGTCATCTTCCAATTTATGAGTATCATCGAGGTATCAATTCTACAGTTAAATCTTTATAGTTTAAAACTCTTGTGATAGAATAATAATATTAGAATAATCTTTTTAACACAAAACATAAAATCTGCTAAACTCACGTCATGTCTCAAAGATTGAGAACAACCATTTCAAAATGGTCTTAGTACATTCCTTTCGTTGCTTAGCCAATATAATATCATCAATATCAAAATTATAATTACAACCTACCATCAGACTTTTACATAAATACAATGATCTTCATCTACATGATGAAATTTCGTACTAGATTTAGATCCTGTTAAAACTCAAGTACCATTGTCAAGATAACTACATTAGGATACAAGTGTAACTATAAAGTTACCACAACACTATATAAGCCTTTAACATTCCTACAAATACCCTTTGGACTGTCGTGTATCTCATAGATATATATCTAATTTTTAATGGACTTGTATTTACAAACTCATTATCAAGAACTTACATAGTCAATTATGAGTCTAAGACAACCCATATTTAGTTATATATGTGTTCAAAGCTATATATATATATTCGCAAGGTACTAACATTTAGAGAACTCCATTAAGTGACAAATTGCAGTTAACCAATACTCTTCCCTAAAGAAAATACGTCAATTGGACTACATTATCTTAAGTCTCATCATATTCAGTAATATTTCATTTTTCTTCCCAAATTAACTATATAATTATTGATGATCAAGAAACAATCAATCTAGTAACATTTTCCTTTCATTACTTAAATCATTGGTCTCTCATGATAAAGAGTCACACTCTCAAATAGTTCTCAAAGTCTTTACTTTCATAATCTGATTTTCTACTTCCTTTCAATAAAGTCTAAATCAATACAATATCTTTAACTTATAAAATTGAGAGGGATAACTGAAATGCGCGAATCCATCTATAAATGTAATGAAAATATAAGCTTCCATATCTATCTTGCAAAGAAATTCGAATGAATTTATTTTATGAAAGTTTAGCTCTTACATCTTTGAATGGTTTTCTCAACTCAGAAACCTCAAACCGTTACACAAATATCAAGAACCATAATAAACATCACCACTTTGAGTACGAACAGAACTACCACGTATAAGTTCAAGTACGAGACCACCCTTAGAAGAACTACAACTGAAATCAAGTTTAGTGGAGTCATTGGTACTATCTTAATATCAAATAGGGGGTCATTTCTCCATTTTTGTAGCCGTAAGTTATATGTATCAGTTATATAAACCCCCACTCCATGTTCATTATTTGTATATACCTATTTTGTATCAAGTCACACACTCGATAATAGACTAGAGACGCTTCTTAATCTCATATAATGTGGCTTTCTATATCTTGAATTCACTATCCACATAAGATAAGATCTAATATGTATAATGTTGACACGTAAACAACATTAAGAGAAATATATTCGAGTACAATATTCTTTAACTTAACTACTTTCGAACTAAGAGATTCAAACCACGTGTTGAAACACTTTAACTTTTATCATATTGGTCCTCTACCAAAAACACTTTTATGTACTTTTATCTTATATGTTCTTCTTTATCCATTTTCCAGTCTCCTCATTTATCCCGCATTTGTTTTAACTCATTTAAAACTTAATATCGAAGTCTTATGCGAACTAGAACATTGTTATACAAGTATGTGCTCGAGACTTACCAATGTCAAGTTGCACGTCTTTTAACTCATAAAATCGGATAGTTTCAATAGAGAAAATTGACTCTTCAATTTGTAAGTCACAATGACGTTCAAAGTTCCATATGTTGAGAAGAGACTAATTTGAACTTACTACTCATCTAAAAACATGTTACCAATAAAAATGTCAATACTATGTTAACCATCTCAACTAAGTCACAGTCGAGAAAAAAATCATCTATAACTAAACTTAACAAAGTTCTAATATTTATTCTCTAGAGTAGTATGACCCACATTAGGTATTCTATTACATGGTTGATGCTCTCTAACGTATTATATCTTCTAGTAGACTCAAAATCTTATCATGCCAAATATTATCGCATTTAGTTTATCACCTTTATTAAGGTGAACAACTATAGAATTTGATCCCATGATTTATCAGATTTTAGAGACATTTTTATTCTCATTCAATGCCCATTTATGTACAATACAATTTTATATTAATGAAAATTAACGTATACGATAGTTCAACATAAGGCACAGAGTCGAAAGTTCACTATGTTCCCAATCATCGTCTGCAATCATATTGTGTAGGTGTCATAAACTTAATTTCATAACACAAAATCCATAGGTTATAAGTGAGAATTACATTAATTCTTCTAGTTTGAGAACTCTCACTCAATTGATGAATCAAATAGTTTTGGATGAGATTTCTTCAAATCTTTCAATTACAGAATTGTCACTTAACTAACAATTAATAGGTCTAAATAAGAATCTCACTAATTCTACTGACCTTAGCATTCATAACAATTTACGAATTAATTGATATCATGCAATTCAATAAGGTAATTTCATAATATGAAATAAAAGTATAAATATGCACGTTATCCAATTATAACATGTATCATCAAATGACAAATTAATTATTCCAGAAAATAATTTTGATTATAATAGAATAATAAAACTTACGTCATTTAAGTTTTATTATACAGATTGTCAACCATACGTTAATATCTGTTATAACACAATCTCAACGAATGAAAAGTGACATTAGAATTCTCATATTCTACTTATCACCAAATATATCCCAAAAAATATTCACGTATTCTATTAGGTTATAATCCAAATCTATTTATTAATTTTAATAAGTACATAGCTTTTCAACAAATTACATAGCCCTTGTTTTTCTAGCCTTCCCTCTAAGGAGTCCAGCCATATCTAATCAAACATGAAAATTGAAAACAAGTTACAATGGATCGCATAAGCTAATTAAAGACCCACACAATTCATGAATATATATAAAACGTGATATGTTAAATACTTTCAGAGTATTTTTCATTTAAAAAAAAAAGTACTTCAAAAAATAACTCCCACTAGCCAAATACCACTTAATAAATATTCTTGATTTTATATAAAAAAAAATTCGGAATTTACTCAAGCTAAAAACTATTTTTAATGATTTTTACAAATTTATTTTAAGCATTAAATACAAAAAATAATTTTAATTATTCAAAAGTTAAATTTTATTATATTGAAAAATCAACAACAATTTTGGGTCCAATTTCCATTTTTTTTTTTAGAATTGTAATTGAATCCCGCACATGCCCTTGTGCATTGGACCAATCTACATTTTTTAAAATTAATTAAAAAATGACACATCCCAAGTGCGGATGGTGCACGTGACATGCCGTACTCAAATAATTTTTTCATTAGTCATCTCAATTAATTTCTACGTTCTGATTTCATCTGTATGGTCAGATTTTACTGAATCAATATTTTAGGCCATGTTTGGAATATCAACAGGTATGTTCGATAGTGGAAATTGCAAAAAAAAAAAAAAAATTCTAGATTTTTGACCAAATTTCGAGAGGCCATGACCTCTTCATTTCAAGGTTAAAATCAATTATTTTTATATCATTACAAGCTCTTGAGAAGATCTATCCAACTATATCAAATGTGAACCATGGACCATAGTGTAGAAGAATAACTTATCATGTGATGAAGTTTCAGATTTTATCAATTTTCATGCAAAAAATCAGATTCAATTTCATCCAAACTTCGAAAGTTCGTAACCTTTTTTATTTGAAGTCCAAAAGTTAACTTCTTCATATGAATGGAAAGCTCATTGAAATACCTTTCTAACATATAAATATTATACGTGAAAATGAACGAATAAAATGCAGTAAATTTTTTAAAGTTTCTGCAAAATTGACTAGAATTTCAATTTTCTCTCAAATGCAATAATGAAAATTGATGAAATTTTGCAAGTGAATTATAAAGCATATTATATACATAGTTCAAAATTTTCGTTGATTCTAGACATGTATATCAAAAGATGCAATTAAAGACCACATAAGATTTCAAAACTTTACATACAAGATTTATAACTTAATCGAATCATATAATTGCATATTTAAACACGTATTATAGTAAGGGGTTCAACCTTATGGCTCTGATACTAGTATAACAATTCACAGCATACTTGAACATAAATTATGGGTCAAGAATCCTTACTTGAATGAATTTCAAGATCTTTGTGTGGTTGAATCACCTTACATTTTCAAGTTTAAAGATTTGCATTTTCTTGTTCTCCAATGGTCTCAATCTTGATCATAATGGAATGTGATTATTATCCACAATCTAAATACATAACTTTGTGAGTTTACACGCCACATATGTGGTTCTAGGCATTTTTCTATTTTTAAGTTATTTTCCATATGAATTTCACACATTTTATAGCCACATTTTCTCTCTCATCATTCAATTCTAAGTGACAGGAGTTATTTAAAAAGACTATGGAAGTGGATTGGATTTGAGGGAAGTGATTGGTTTGGATTCTATTCAAACCACTTTCCCACTTCACTTTAATGATTTATGGGTCGGGTCACCCACATGGGCGATCCACGACCCTTATTTTCCAATATGTTGTAATGACATTAATTAGGAATCCATTTGGTAACAAGTAAATTGTGAATTAATTACACATAAAAACAATCAAATAACCCAAGTATTATCCCAAAATAACGTGTTCTATGGCAAAATGGCCAAGTGACTAGAGCAGTTTTGTTGAAAGCATCCTATTAAAATTGGATTGTGACCTAAATTTTTGTTGAGTGTTTGATTGGAAATAGTTTGGAAGAAGTATTAGGAATTGGTAGTAGACCTAAAGATGTCTTGGAGGAATCTAAGATTGATTATAAAATGTTTTACATGAGATAGATGATTGTTGAACGCCCAGATGATGCTTGAGTGCTCAGAACAGGGACCCTAGCTCTCACATGGTGCTGGCTGCCACTCGAGCGGTGATGTATGGTGAAGTTCATACAGGACACTAGTTCCAGTTTTTGGTAGTTTTTCACTTCTATTTTATCCAAAATACTCCATTATTGGTTTTACCCATTGTATTGAGACTTCACCTTATGTTAAACTCTTCATTGTATTAATTCTCCTAGTATGTTAGGGATTGTTGTATAATAAATACGTAGCATATCACACATATTTCATAAAACATAACAATGAAAGGATTTAGATTAATAGAGAAAGACTTACAGATAGAGATATCCAGAAGAGATTCTTGTGAGATCTATTCTAACATATTTTAACTTCTTATTTTGATTATAGTGGATTTTTCGCATCTACCCATGATTTTCTCTCATTCGGTTTCTACGTANAAGTGACAGGAGTTATTTAAAAAGACTATGGAAGTGGATTGGATTTGAGGGAAGTGATTGGTTTGGATTCTATTCAAACCACTTTCCCACTTCACTTTAATGATTTATGGGTCGGGTCACCCACATGGGCGATCCACGACCCTTATTTTCCAATATGTTGTAATGACATTAATTAGGAATCCATTTGGTAACAAGTAAATTGTGAATTAATTACACATAAAAACAATCAAATAACCCAAGTATTATCCCAAAATAACGTGTTCTATGGCAAAATGGCCAAGTGACTAGAGCAGTTTTGTTGAAAGCATCCTATTAAAATTGGATTGTGACCTAAATTTTTGTTGAGTGTTTGATTGGAAATAGTTTGGAAGAAGTATTAGGAATTGGTAGTAGACCTAAAGATGTCTTGGAGGAATCTAAGATTGATTATAAAATGTTTTACATGAGATAGATGATTGTTGAACGCCCAGATGATGCTTGAGTGCTCAGAACAGGGACCCTAGCTCTCACATGGTGCTGGCTGCCACTCGAGCGGTGATGTATGGTGAAGTTCATACAGGACACTAGTTCCAGTTTTTGGTAGTTTTTCACTTCTATTTTATCCAAAATACTCCATTATTGGTTTTACCCATTGTATTGAGACTTCACCTTATGTTAAACTCTTCATTGTATTAATTCTCCTAGTATGTTAGGGATTGTTGTATAATAAATACGTAGCATATCACACATATTTCATAAAACATAACAATGAAAGGATTTAGATTAATAGAGAAAGACTTACAGATAGAGATATCCAGAAGAGATTCTTGTGAGATCTATTCTAACATATTTTAACTTCTTATTTTGATTATAGTGGATTTTTCGCATCTACCCATGATTTTCTCTCATTCGGTTTCTACGTAAATCTTGTATTCTATTTTTTGATTTCATATTTCCATATTGTCTTGTTATTCTCTTTAAAATTGATATTAGAGCTATTACCAATTTTCTAATAAAGGTATCAGAGCGAAGTTGATCTTCCGTGATGCAACAATGAAATTTGAAATTATGCTTTTGGAGCGCAATACCAATTTTTTTTTTTTTTTTTTTTTTTTTTTTTTTGTGGCAGATTTAAGATAGAGCAATTCTCATTCAATTAGATGTGGATGATGCTTTATCGAGACTGGATAAGATACCTTCAACTTTGACACAGGAGGAAAAGCAACGCAAGGATCGAAAAGCCCTATCAAGATACATCTTCATCTTTAGAATCAAAATTTCCAAGATATTTTAAAAGAGAAAAGTGCCGCTACGTTATGGTTAAAGTTGTAGCAATTATATATGACTTGGAGTCTAACTAGCAAATTGCATCTGAAACAGCATTTATATTCTCATCACATGACAGAAAGCTGATCTTCAGAAGATCGTCTATCTGTATTCAAGAAAATCCTTGCTGATTTGGAGATCATGGAGGTCAAGTACGATGAAGAGGACCTAGGATTAATTTTATTATGTTGGTTGCTCGCTTCATATATAACATTCAGGGACACCATTTTAGTCGAGATACTCTTACCATTTATGAAGTTTATGATGCACTTTATTCTAATGAGAAGATAAAGTAGCTAGTCGTCAAATTGGAGGCCCAAGGAGAAAGTCTTGCTGTTCGTAAGAATTTGGGTGGTTATGGAAGGGACAATTTTAATCTAATAACAATGATATAGTTTGTTATTACTGTAAGAAAAAAGAGGACACGAAAAAAGATTTCTACAAATGGCCGAGTAGGGATAAGTTTACGATTGTAAATAAGAAGGGACAACCTATAGATTCAAGAGAAGCCAGTATTGCAAACAAAGAAAACCACAGTAATGGAGAACTCCTTGTGACTTCTGACGACAATTCCAAGCTTAGTGAAGATTGAATTTTTGATACAATTTGCATGTTCCATAGGTGTCCTAATTGGGATTGGTTTTCAACATATGAAATAGTTTTCAAAGGTGTTGTGGTAATAGGAAACAAAGTGCCTTTTAAGATAGCTGGCATTGGCAAGGTCAAAATTAGGATGTTTGATGGGACAGTCATGATAGTAGGTGAGGTGAGGTGAGACATGTTTTAGATTTGAAGAGAAACATTATTTCCTTGAGTACTCTTGATTAAAAAAGGTATAGTTACATGGGTGAAGGTAGACTTTTGAAAGACAACAAAGGTGCCAGAATTATGATGAAGAGGCAGAGAAGGTCCATGTTGTATGTCTTGGAAGATCGACGATCACGTTTGATGCAACAGTCACTAAATTGAAGAAAAGAAATATTAGACCTCGGGAGAGGTTCAGTGAAGTTGATGTGGTAGCTTATAGTTCAATAAGCGTTGACTCGGGTGGACTTGGCTATGATTGGGTTTCTCGTATTGATAATTCGAGCAGAATTAGTATTAAAGAACTTGCCAATAGCTTAAGTGGGGTTAGTTGTGATCTTGGTTATCATGTTGCTCGTGGATATAATTTGAGCAAATTTGGTAACTCGGATTAAATTAGTTATGAGCTTAATGATTTTGTTGTTCATGGTGATCATTCGAGCAATGTTGGTGCCCAAGGTAATTTTGTTGGTAAGTAGTGCTTGGATTCAGTTCAGAGTTGTTGAGTTTGCCGAAGTTGAGTTTTGTGGAAGAGGTGAATTTATTTGTGTTTGGACAATTTTTGAGTTTGTTGAAGAGTTAAGTTTTATTCCTAGCAATGGAATTTGCCTTAAGGTAGAATTTGTTAGAATTGGGTTGTAACCTAAATTCTTGTTGAGTATTTGTTTAGAAATACTATTGACGAAGTATTGAGAGTTGATAATAGACTTGCAAATGTCTTAAATGAGACTAAAATGGATTAAGAGAGGTCTTATGTGAAATGGCTGCTCGCTGAACACCCATGGGACGCTAGATCGCTCAGAACAAGGACCCTGCACTCACTTGGTACCAGGATGCCACTCGAGCGGCGGTAAAGTCCGAGCAAACACTAATTCTGATTTCTGGTAATTTTTAATTTCTACTTCAACCTAAATATTAAATTATTGGTTTTCCCATTATATTAGGACTTCACCTTATATTAAATTCTTCATTGTATTAATTTTCTTAGTATGTTAGAGATTGTTGTATTATAAATATGTGGTGTATTACACATATTTGATAGAATATAACAAAGAGATTATTTGATTACTAGAGAAAGACTCGTAGATAAAGTTATCCAGGAGAGAGTCTTTAGAGATCTAGTCTAAAATATTGTGAATCCTTACTTTCATTATAATGAATTCTTTCCATCTGTTTGTGATTTTCCCCAGTTGGATTTTCATATAAATCTTGTGTTCTTGTTGCTTGATGTCATATTACCATATTATCTCGTTATTTTCTAGCAAACTGATATTAGAAGTGGGTTGTAAGTTTTTGAACGATCATGGCAATGCACAAAAGCAGCGCCAATTTTTGTGATATATGTAATTTTATCAGTTTGATTGAAGAAAGTGAATTGGGATAACCTAGTCTATTATGTGAAGTTAAAAAAAAAAAAAAAAAATTGAACTGAAATCTAATTTGCTTACGATGTGGTCAGTGTCTGTTGCAATATGTATATAATTATGCACTAACTCATGTCGTTCTATTCCAAGTAACATGATATTATTGCTGTTATTAAGGAAATGGTCGGAAAATTCTATGTAATTGATGCTTCTACATTCATCCAAATTATATTATTATTATTTTACGTGTTAAGAACAATACCACAATATTAATTGGATGCTTAAACCAAGTGTACGCAATCTACTTTTATATAGTTTTTTCCCAACATATTTGTGCATGGTTTGATGCACCCATGATTGCGGCTTATACATCATTAAATTTGCCGAGTTCATTATAAACGATAAAATTAATTAAATGGGGAACAATTTTGATCCGAACGCATCAAGATCTAACCTAACCTATCAACTATTCAAGCACAACTGCGGGAAGCAAATTGAAGCATACGATACGATTTTAACCTCATACCAGTAGGGTTAGGTAGGACAGGAAGATGAGGGGTAGTTATTGACTAGATTGTCTAGGAACTGTTTGTTTTGTGGTTTTTAGGAAGTTGTTATGTAGTTAATTTTGTGGCAGATTTCAATTAGTATTGTTTTTGTTTTGATGTTTTTAGGATGTCGGTGTGATGTTAATTTGTGGCAATTTTGGATTAGTATTATTTGGGAATAGTTTGTTTTGATGCTTTCAAGAGTAGCTTGTTTTGATGTTTTTAGGATGTTGGTGTGACATTAGTTTTGTGGCATAATTTGATTACTAATGTTTATTCAAACACCTTCACCCATTTTGTCTGATTTGATAAATCTAGATATGCCATGTCACATCGAATGCTAAATGCATATTTGTGTTTTAAGCCACAGGTGAAATGCTATGTTTAATTTGCGAGAAAGTCATTCACACACCCGATCACATTATGTGTTGTCATGTAACATCACTTCAAGTAACATTTGTCTCTAGACGATACATGTTCAATAATTTCATATACCATGCATAAAATCATGACTTCTTGGAACTTGTACTGCCATATAGCCCCTGGAAAGTTGTGAATCTAGTTGGTGTTTTGAATGCTACCCCCTTTCTACTAATGTATTCGTGTTGATATTCAGGCTGAGGTCCACGCTTGTAGATTGTAACATATCAACTACATCAATTCGCAAGGGATATGCAGTCCTACATCCCTATGCTTACCTATTGCTTTTCGTTCCATTTTTATAGCACTTTTCAAAATATGAACGTTATAGCTTAATTGCGCCTTTGACAGGCACTCCAAAACCCGCTAACACTCATGAAAACCCGTGTCTATTGATAACTCCAAGTAAAATTGCACAGAACTATCATTTGTGATTTGGATTGGGGACATATCTACATTTGCAACATAGTCAATCTTGAGACTTAAACGTTTCTTATTAACCTTAAACTCATTCGTTATCATGTCGACAAGCTAAAAGTACTTGCACACAGAAGGCAATGGCCAAATGTATCTGTCCCACTGATTATAATCACGTTTACTGCATCCATTTTGTATGACAAAAAAGACACTAACGATAAATACATATAAAATTTGTGCATGAGGATAACGAAACAAATATTAATTCACACACACACACACAAAAACACAAAATAACATCTTTTAATTGAACACATGAGATGATATATTTCACATTTTGAATAAACACATAGTCAAGTATTGAATCACCTATTTTATAATGTCACCATGTACAGAATGAAAAAAGCAATATCTGGATGAATTTCCCCACCATTGTTAGAAATATTATATCATTTGAAACACAGAGACGCATCATACATATCAACGAAGATGGGTATCAATAATTCGTTACCAAATTTTATTTTGAAGATGACTATGTACAAATGACAATATCATATATCTTCTCGTAAAAAAAAAAAAAATGTAAACAGTTAAAATTTCACAATATGAATGACAATCTTCCGTATGGATAAATAGGATTTATTTTTATTCGAAAATATAACCAATGTATTTGAAATCTAATTGCACATGCTACATATTTTCCGAGATATTACGAAGTAAATAGCATATTTAATCACGAGGAAAACCCAAATTACCTTGTATGAAATTTGTACCTCAATCTGCCGAAGTACTAGAAGATGTATAATGATAGATAGATTCACAAGATGAGGATGCCCAATATGTTTTCTAGAATAGACGGGCATCTCCCCCTTTTTTCTTTTGATTTCAACATTGAAATTGGAAGGCTCGTTAATGTCGACCGTGAAATCTACTGAATTCAAAAAATGACAATTATAAATGTAGTTTGGGGTCTATATTTAGAAGTTAGTATTATTTAAAATAAGGATTAACAGCAGAAAGCCCTCTAAATTGTTTTCATTTGCAATATACCTCATATACCTATTGAAAATCGCAGAAAACCTCATATTTGAAACATTTTGTGCGAAAAATCCCCCTGTCATCAAACTTTCCGTTAAAAACAGTAAAAATGCCAAAATTAAAAATAATAATTGCAATTTTAGTATCTTAGTTTTACTCGTTTACAAATTATACCCAAATGTTTTATGTACCACCCACAATCTTAAACCTTTAAAACTTTATTTTCCACCCCACCACACCCCACTTCATCTTCTTACTCAAAACTTTATTATTTTATTTAATCCCTTCCAAAACCCTCCTAAATTCCACACCCTAATTTCCTCATTTCTTCTTCTATGGACCGTTAAGTCATACCATTGTCAGCTATATGACAAATACAAAAGAAATTTTAACTCGAAGATAACACTAAATCAAGTTCTTACTGTTTAAAAAACTGCTAGCTGAATGTGCAGCAGATGAATCTTCATATGACAAAACTGAATCTCCTTTGTTGTTTCTATGTTCATCTATGTATATTTTTATACTCCAGGGCCACTGGTCAATGTAGTCTCGCTTTTGCTTGATTCTTGCTACCTGGTCATTAGAAAATTATGAAAGAAAAAATTAGATGTAAATATAACTACATAAAAAAAATACTAACATTAATATAATTTATTTGTAACATGGAATTTATGCAGCACATATATTAACACTAGGGAACAGATGGCCCTTTGAACATAAGTGAACAACATAATAAAGCTAGGAATAAGAAGAAATGTGGAATTTGGGGTGAGGGTTTTGGTAGGGATTAAATAAAATAATAAAGTTTTGGGGAAAGAAGAAGTGGGGTGGGGTGGAAAATAAAGTTTTAAAGGTTTGAGATTGTAGGTGGTACATAAAAAAAATTTGGTATAATTTGTAAGAATAAAAAGTTCGGATACTAGATTGCAACTATTACTTTTTTAATTTTGGCATTTTTACTGTTTTTAATGGCAAATTTGACGGTAAGGAGTTTTTTCGCACAAAAAGTTTTCATATATGGGTGTTTTCCATAATTTCCAATAGGTAGATGGTATATATCACAAATGGAAACATTTCTTGGGGGTTTCTAGCTATTAATTCTTAAAAATAATTTATGTGTAAGTTAGTATTTTAAGTTATATTTCCATTCCATATTAAAGTGTGAATTCTTTTTTAATCATAGGGCATATACAAATTTTTCCGTTTAAAATGAAGAATAACCTCTATTTAGTGGGGATTAAAATTAATTTTTTAGTAAATTTTAATAAAAATTGATGAAATATGATATTGAAAAGTCGTGGACCTCATAAAATATGCAATTAAAATTAATTGTTGGCTTTAATTTAAATTTAAATTTAGATTTTAATCGTACCAAACATGTGCATATCTAAAACTTATTTAGCCCTTGTTTGTCTCCTTTTTTTAGAACACTTTTTTTTTTTCGAATTTATTTTCAACCACACATTAACACAAAAAATATTTTACACAAACTCAAAATTTTCTTCACTTTTTAACCATGCGTTCTCCAAAAAATCACTAAAAAATTATTTCCCCCAAAAACTCTTTAAAAAGGACACAAATAAGGGCTTAAACCCTACTCGACAGCTGACTGAAACCTAAAAGTCAAGTAATGTGACGGTAAATTGCATTCAATTTATCATGCCCACACTAATTTGTATCTCCAATAGACTTTAAGTTTGCATTTTAATTATAAAGCAATTAATTATAAACTATAAAATCAAACAGGTTTGACAGGATACTTTTTTTTGTAGGGAATTATTCAACAAATTACAATGCCTGCACTACTACTTTTAATCAAATACCAGAGGAAAGTACAAATATATAACAGAACATTACCCAACTTACTCGATCCATCTATTAAGAGTATATTACCAAAACTTAATCCATGTAAATGTGTCCAGATCAGTATCGTCAAATCAACTTTCTCATTCGATATTCAACATATTGAGCCTTGTTTGATACTCATTATTTCAAAATACATTTTACATTCTTTAATAAAATAATATTACATGTAAATCCAAAATTTTTCCTTATTTTTTGACCACACGTTCTCCAACAAAATATTATTTCTAAATGCATTGTCGACAAAAATGGGGCTCAACCAGACGCTGAATTAAGAACCCTAAAAAGGAAGTGATAAATAACGAGCACTTTAGTAAATGTAAAACCGCTCAAGTTAGAGCAATCAATGTACGAGATCTTATTGCACCGCTGCTGGGATTCAAGTAAAAGTCCAGCACTGATGGAGAATCGAGCTCAACTACTCTACAAACAAACTACATTCAGAAATCTACAAGAATATGATTCATTATTACAGAAGAATAATATCCAACATAACCTACACTACACATTGGTTTGTGTAAATGTGCCTCGTCAAAAGAAAGATAAAAGCACATGGTTACGAAATTTACAACTCCTTGATCCTAAGACGATAAAAAGAATTAAAAGCTCTTTGGCTAATCTCAGCATAACCCTTTTATACCATTGCATCTAAAGAATCTTCAGCCAGGAATTTTACAGTTCCTTGCTAAAGAGAAGCAAAAAATATCTTGAGGCTCAATTGCCACCAAAAACTATAATTTTCCCTGGTGCTACTTTTGCAAAATTTCTGGAATATGGAGCAACAAAAGACTAATCATCATCATCAGTTAATAAGGCAAATGAAAAGGGCTTAAATTTATAGCCATCGCCATTGTAGAACTTGTTTTGAAATTCAACCCAATGGAGACGCAATGCGTGCAGAAAAGCACTAAGACTTTCCATCATTAGTAGTATAAAAGCTGTAGCAAAAGCAAAAACTCCCAGACCAATCAATCGTATGATGATGTTGTCATACCTGCATTCATCAACAAAGACAGGTGTAAAACATGGATAGATCTCACTTGCAGTTGAGCATAGGAAGAAGATAGAGTATTATAAGCTAGAGCAGGATTATTTCCACCTACTCTCCTTTCATATAGATAATCGCATTAAGTGTAGGGCAAAAAAAAAAAAAAAAATTGCTTGTGGGCCTCGTACACCACGTAAAAGTAAGTTAACTTGGACAAGGAAAGGAATGCACAAGAGCGGGTCAGGATAAGTACTTACCCCCAGGCAAGGAGGAGAACTTTTTCATAGAAAACGGTTGATAATTCTGAGTGAGCCAAACTGCAATAACACAAGGATAACAATTACCTCATGAACAAATTCATAAGTAAAAAATACATTGAACCATAAATAAAAAATTCCCCCACCTCAAAGCCCACAGCCGGAGATATGATGCAGTATTTGAAACTGCACCAAGTACAAACTCAATAGCGTGTATCATCTGATGCACAAAGACCTCACTGAAATTGAATTCATCAAGGTGTGGTTGCCTTGCAGAGTCAGGTTCCTCCTCATTATACATGTCTGAGGTTCCAAGAATTCCATATGTCCGACCTTGAAATCTCTTAGATAAGTAAAAGAAGTTGGTTGAGTCAATCACTGATTCATAGGTTTCAGGACCTAAATAAGTAGCTCCAATACACCAATACAACAGTACAAAAAGAAATTCAACTTACAAAACATATTATTAGGACAATCGAGAGCCATGATCTACTTATTACATGGATTTCATTAGTAGGATAAATGAGCTATCTAAAACACCAAATCATGGTGCTGCTTCTCAGGAAAATGTAGACTTGCACATTCTCCAAATTTCATACTTCCAATATTAGAATCCGACAAATCAGCCAGTACATAATCCTTAACATCATCAAAGCAGTTTTGAATATCCATATGAGATGAATATTTCAACAACATACTGAAACAGTTATATAAGTTGATATTTAGCTCCTGTTTGGGCTCCACTAAAATTAGAATTTGGGAAAAAATGTGTTTTGGAATGCTAATTTTTTGGAGAATGTGTGGTTAAAAAAGAAGAAAAAGTTTTATACGTATAATATTGTTTTATTGGATAATGTGTGGTTGAAAATAAGAAAAAAAAATTGTATTAATTCAAGAATGGAGCTCAAATAGGGGCATAGATTCAGCACCACTCTTTCATTCCGATATTCTCAATAATGTAGTACTAATTTTTCTCAGGAGTCAGATATAATATACATTCTTTTGACAACATTTATATTACTAAAACACTAAACCATTAGCAAAACATATATATATAAATAATAATAAAAATCGCAGGGTTACTGTAGTTAAATGCACTCAGGTATACCCCAGTCCAAAGTGAGATAGATCCAAAGTTTCCAGAGAAATTAACTAAAAGGCAACTATATAGATCTAAGAAATAGGGGAAAGAATTGTTGAGGCCAAAATTTCAGGCAAAAGGAGGAAAAAGGAATTATTAAATTAAGACATTTTAACTCAAAAGGAAATGATTCTTCAAATATTATCATAATTATTTCTTCATACAGGAAAAAAGAAAAAGAAGCCACAAACGTACAGAGAGGAGGAGACACATTCATAATGCAGCAAAAGTTCTTAACAAAGGAAGTGATGCGTATGTTAGAAGGTCAGAGAAGAAATACCCGGGCTTAAACAAGAAGGGAAGTTTTGCGACCCTCTACTTTGATTGATAAAATAAAAGTAGGAAAGATTCTATAGTTGAATCACAGTAAAAAAAAACATGCGGAGAATCAACATTACCTCGGTGTGAAGTCTCTTCAGAATAAAAGGTTTTGGGAAGAGCATCCATGGAACAGCAATAACTGCCAAAAGCAACAATATGACCTGCAAAACTTTTATCGAACAATTAAGGCTGAAAATTATATTTGCTCAATATAACAAAAATATACAAGAAGATAAAATAGATATCGTGCCTGAAGTACACCCTGACCCCAGAATAGCTGATTATCGCCAAGATCCTCAAAAGGACTCAAGAACATGTAAATCATCACATGATACAGGTCTGCTTGAGAACCAGTACACCATTTGATAATGATGAGAAGAGAGAGATATCCAAAAAGGCTGTTAAGAAAGATCACCTGTGGCACAAACTGATACCTAAGAACAAAGCACAAGTTAAGCCCTTACATTGGATTCTAAAAAATTGAAAAATTAGGAAAAAGAAAAGGAACGTGAACACACTTAATATCAAGTGAGTTGCCAAAGTAACGTGCATTGAAATAACTTAGTATGATTCCTAGGTTCATCTGCACCACCCCAAACAGAATAGACATCTTCATCTTGAGAGAATTCAAGAAAGGAAGCTCAGAACGACTTCCACGCCAACCTGGATCGACACCAAATGGGTATGCATCCCGATATTTGACTAAACCAACTGAATAAGCATCACTGTAAAGGTCAACAGACAGCAACAGTATGAGAGCTACAATTTACAAAAATAAAACTGTATACATAACTATAAAGGACCCTTTACAAACTTGATAATGGTCTAGATGAAACTGGAAAGGTGGGGAAAGAAAGTGGAAACATATGAAATTATTACAAGGCTGAGAAGCCTGCTGAAAAATCTTGTCTAAGATCAGGTTAAAATAAAAGCATCTCAGAGGTCAACTATTTCCTAGCAAGCCATATTCAGGTCAATAAACTTCAATTACCTAATTCAACTTGCTCGTGTTTAGTTAGATTCCAGGAATACAACAATTTCCCTTGATCAAATTACTCAGCAAAAGCCAAGTATACTACTGGTAGAAGTAGGAAGAGAAGGAAGATGATCACGAAATACAAAATTTATTGTGCATGTATTTTTCAACTGAATACTATTTTTCAATTACTGAATGTATTTACCCTCTTGTACCCTAACCCTCCTTCTATCGCCTATAACTTTATTATCTCTATCTTCATTTACTGACCTCTATTGATGCCCCAAATCAAATGCCACCAAACAGAAAATGCCTAAAGATTCATGGACAGTGATTCAAGTTACCTGCACGTGGCATCTCGGCATTTGTAGGCAGAGTGACCAAATATATGAAAAGGAACGGAGAAGAATTCATTGTATATCAAGCCACAGTATATTGAAAACAGAGACATCAAAAGGAGAACATAACGGCCACCAAAAAGCATCTCCATAAAGCTGCCAAGTTTCTGAGGGTAACAAAAAATATATTACAGAGTAGAAATGAAGCAGATGAAGAGTAAATGAGATGAATGATAAAATATGTGTGCATAATTTTGTCCAGGAAAATGTGTTTAGTGAAGATAACCATATACTCTTTGAGATCTGTGATGGTCCTACTTCATTATATGGATAATCGCTCAAATGTAGTTTATGGGATGTATTTGCTCTTACAGCAGCACTGGCTTCACAATTTTGCCAAAAAAATTCTGATAAAACTAATAGAAAGGTCAGCATTAATTTGGCTAACTTCCTATTTTTTCCTTCCTAATTTAGTTTGGCTTACCGTAATCACTTATTTTTCTGGGTTAACTTTGCTTGGTTCTACAACTAACTTTTACAATGCAGCTAATCCTACCAAATTGAAGGAGCTAACTATAAGTTGTAGCAGTTTCTATGGTCTGTACACATAGCCTAGAGCTAAGAACACGAGTTATTTCTGAATGAATAACTACACCATCCCGAATTACTTGATGAGGGAAATTTTACTAGTTCTACATAAAGGTACTAGTGTACAAAATATCTCCTAAATGTTGCTGAAAAGACACTGTAATATCCTTACGATTCTAATTTCCTTCTACGCCTTAAATTGAATCTGACCATTGCGGCCAAATACCTTAGAATCGTCTATTAGAGCAGAGCTGTTACAATTTGTTCCGCATCAGAAGAAACAAGTGGGGACACTCAAACTTCTTTACCACCTTCCATATCCAAGAATTTCACTAACCCATATAATGGACCACAAAGCTCATTCCAATAAATTACATTCCCTAACAATCTGTTAACAAACAAAGTTGTAATAGAAGCACAAAATCAAGAACAAACAAGTTCAGCTATTTTGCCAGATCTGTCACTGCACCAATCTGTATGTTATAAGAAAATAATGAACTACATGACATACTCGAGTAACATATTACCATCAAATAACTTCACTTTGTGACAATTACAAAACTACTTCAAAATCAAACCATATAATAGGACACTGATTTTTCTAAATATCAACATCGGGCAACTCTAAAAATAAAAGAAACCAGCGGATGAAATCTTCAGATTGATTATTAACAAAACTGAACCAATAGAAATATGAATCCATTATATGTTTATGTACACTATCTTACATCAAGATACCATACCTGAGCGCTGAGCTTTTTTTCACGGACTATAAGGACTAAGGCTCCCAATAACAAGCATATACCATGACCCCAATCCCCAAACATCACGGCAAAAAGAAATGGAAATGTAATGATTGTATAAACTGCGGGATTTGTCTCCTGATACTTAGCGACACTGCCAAAATATATTGTTGCATCAGTGCTTTGTCAGCTATGCATAAAACACAGATATAAAGAGGAAATATTACTTCTTGGAAAAGGCTGTTTATAAAAAGGTTTGTTACATAAAGAAAAGGTCCAATGTCAATACAATAGTAGAAATATCACAAGTAAAATAACAAGGTAAAAATTTAACTTATTTCTTTAACCACCTGCTAGAGGCATGTGGTACTCCGAACCTCCATCACAAGTTTAAAATGCATGTTAGCCAAGTCCATCAATTGTCAAAAGAACACAGTCCAGAAAGACTCAAGAGCATGTACATATATGGATTCTTTATAGATTTAAAAATAATATCATTTATTTGTAATAACTGGTAAGAATTTTTCGCAATTTTTTTTAATAGCATTTTAGTAATAAACAATTCATAAAGTCACTAAACAAATTTTTGGACATTTTTTTAACAGAAAAGCACAGGTGGTCTGGTGGTCAAGGCATGAAATGGCAACCGAAGGCCGCAGGTTTGATTCCCGGCAATACAATCAGGTGTGAGGCCACACCAAAATCAAGTGTTTAATTGCTGCTGCAAAACAAAGTGCAGACTCTGGCAAAACAGTGTAAAACAAAAAAATAGGCAGCTTCAAGTGGAGACGCTATCAGAACACCAGTCTGCAGAGTAGTTCTACCAGTATGCCAAATTGAACTCACTAATTTGGGACATGAGTGCAGGTTGCTTGACTAAAAGCTCAACAATATTCTCTCTATTGACAAACATATTCCTTTATTGATAAACAGAAATTATCTGTCTACAAGAAAGAAGGACGCATCCAGAAAAGAGACAGAGACTCCATTTATTCAAATTTCAGAATTAAAAGGTGGGAATATTAATGCCCAGAAAATAAAATTTTCCATTATTTATGTTTTTCGTCAGATAGTCTAGAGAAGCATGGGAAAGAAGCACAATTGATACTAACGGAGATACATACATAAACATGAACTTAAATGTTCACAAAACTTCAATACAGAGATAAATTTAAAATTCTTCCATTTTTTGAAAAAGGAGCCTTAACAACTAAGAGAAACTATATTGCAATAGCACTACAAAATATAAGCAAAGGAACAATTAATTAAGAAGTTAAATACATTGTAATGTCAAATTGACAATTAGAAACCAAATCTGAGGAGAAGAAAGTTAAGTCCGAAAAATTGAATATAAATATTTGACTTGCCCGTATGCATCAACTATTTCTTGATATGCATTTGTGAAATGGTTGGTTCTAAAGTATGTTGGAGGTGACTCGACAGCATCCATTACATGAAATATTATACCCACTTGTGAGCTACTGTCAAATGTTGCGCGTTGCAGGACTTCTTGAATCTGTAACATTGAAAATATTATCCCTTAACTGATATAAGCAGTGATGAAAACTATTCCAGGTATCTAACCAAGAAAAATAAAAATTAAATAGAAAGTCAAATTACCCTAGTTTTTGCAAAAACAGGGCACCAGCCCTCACCAACCAAACACTTCTTTGTGACATCAAAATTCAGCATATTCAACACATCATACACAGCCTTTTCCCTTCTAACCTAAAGAGGAGTTAAGGAACTGAATTTAAGTTTCAAGATTTTCATCCCAGAACTTATTTATTGATATCATGAATTTATTTTGAGAAGAAAATTTTGACAGGTGTATTGTACCATGTTTGTCCACTTTGAAAGGTGAAAACCAATGGAGGTAAGAGCCTTATCCCGATGACGTAGGCCAGCCTCCAAGGTGGCCTCTAACTCAGACAAACGTGACAATACCTGTCAATGAGAAATTAGTATGTATAAATGCACTTAGTGTGGTCCAAACAGTGAAGAAAGTACCAACCTAGAAGCACAAGATATTTTAATATAATTAATAGTTTCAAGGTCATTGCACTTTTATGGAATAAGTATTGGGCTTAATGCACATTCATGAATTTGATACTAATATGTATGTTTAAGGTTAATGATTTCAAAAAGAGGGGCAATGCCTATATTAGATAGTTTTGAGTTCCATGCATTTCAAAAAAAGGGGAATTAATGCCTATATTAGATAGTTCTGTGTTCATGTGTGCATCAAATGAAATAGTGAAAACATGAACCTTTTTTCCAGCATCCTGTCATGATAATTAGAAAAAAATCAACCAATAAGCAATAACTAAAATAATACAGACAAGCAGATCTGAATCTTTTCCCAGTTCATCAGAAAGTGCAAGTGATATCTTTAGAACATACTTCTCGGGTTATTTGGCTCCGTTTGGTCAAGTCCTCAGGAACAGGATAGCAACTTGCACCAAACGATTCACAAATTTTCAGAATTTTTGTCCTTGCCTGCTCACCAGAGAAGAATACAACAAAAACAGTTTTCTCAACCTGCAGAAACAATAAGCACAGATTAATTGTCTAAAATATTTCACAACACTTCATCAGCAAGGATAGAATGCAGAATATAGTTTCGCCCTATCATTTAACAAGAGAGAACAATTTAAAAGGGATTGATTGTGATCAATTTATTCTCTTCTCTTTCAATCTTCAGATGTAAAGATTCATTCATTTGAATTTTTTAAGGTTACGATTTGGAATTCTAGTTAGAAAACATTAGACATGCAGATCTGCAAAGAGAATTGAAGCAAAAAATTACCATTTCATTTGATGCAGGATCCATGATTTGATCATCAGCTGGTGCTTGATTGAAAAGCATATTGCCCCTTGTAGCACGAAATAGCATCCTTTCAAATCTAAGAACTTTAGATTTACAGATAATGCCACTAATAAATCTTACGCCAGATTGATTTGATGGGCCAGGTTGCATCTCCTGCCATTGGATAACATAATACCAATAAAAAAGACGTCATTTAACATGTGCAATACCATTTCAAAGACAAAAATCATATCAAATGTTACCTCTTCAAGCAGTGATGCTGAATCTGCATAACCGTCATTGGTATATACGTTTTCACTTAATTCTGTCTCCTGGGCTGCAGCATGATTCCCACTTGAAACAAGGAAATCACCCGCCTGTAATTACCCATGACAGCTTAAAACATAATAACATGAAAATGATATGCAATTTCGGAAAAGGACGATGCAGTTAATTTCCCCTTGGTATTGGTTCCATTATAAAGCATACAACTACACTTCTAGATAAAAAGATGATATATTATGCATGACTAAGTATAACAAGAATCTGAAGCTCCCCAACTGGATCTGCAAAGCTATGGGAACCATTAAGTTGGTCTGAAATTTCAAACAAGAAATTAGTATCTAGCATAAATACTAAGCGCAACGGCCTTCCCCATGTTTCGTGCATTATATTTCTCCCTCTACCTGCCTTTGTCCGCAAAGAAATCTGCAAAACATCTCTCCCAAAACTTACCAGGTTTAGGTCATTCTGACATGAAGAACAGAGTTCCTAGACAAATCCTCACACTAACTTATAGGGGTTTGTACGTGCAAGGGAACGAAAGGTAGAGTAAAAATAACAGAGGAATATGTCAATGTACCTTCTGCAATACCATCTTGAATTCTAGCAGCTCATTATATGTTTGCATAAGTTTCTCGCTGTTGGAATTCATTTCAATAAGCTCGTGCTCATGCTCCACTAGTTGAATCTAAAATCAAAATAAAGGAAAAAGAACATCCCTAATAAGATTCAACCAGAAAAAAGGAAAACAAAATTCTAACATAGAAGTGGTCAATTGGCAGCATTCTGATTGCCACCACCATAAAAAGGCATACAGATGGAAGAAAGAAAAAATGCTCATATGAAAACTATTGAAGATTAATGAAAAGAAAAAGACCTCCAGTTCTTCTAACTCAATATCAGGTTCAGATGCAGGATTAGGGGAAGGAACTAGCCCAGCTTTATGTATCTGATCTTTGAAGAATCGTAGTTTCCTTGACATCTCAGCACATCTTTTTACCTGAGACAATTACCAAAATTTAATCTAAAGAATGAGAATGACTTAAAGCAGAGCATATCTTTAGACAGAACCAATGAACACTTCCAGAACAAAAACATTAAAGCATCACCTACAAACCCATAAAGCACAGTACAGTTTTTCATACATAAAATAATAAGCCAGTGTTTGTTTAGCTAAAAAACAGATTTTTAGTAGATTTTGATAAAATTTGATGAAATGTATGATTGAAAAGTTGATAAAAGTTGCGTCCCATGAAATGATTGTGGTTGAAAATAAGTTTGAGAAAAAATGACTTTCAGAAAATGGGGGCCAAATGGGAGCTGAGGTTTGTTCATTTTTGTTAACATATAATATCTAGATAATATTCAATTTGTATACACAAAAATTTCTGGTAATTGGAAAAGAGAACTTGAGAGGCACACAGACATGCCTGTAAAACAAGGACTACATCAAGAACTCAATTCACACATGGCATATGACACTACTTTCACCTGCCAACCCATAAAATAATATCAAGCAATCAAGAGCCTGACAAGAATTTTAATTATCGAGCACTAAATCGTGCCCTATCAATTTGTCCAGACAGGTTAAGAACAAATAGAACTTCAATATTGTATAGAAACAACAAGAATTTGTTGCCACAGATTAGCCCTATCAAACTACATGTTAATACATCATGTCTAACCAACAAGAAGATGGAAAATTGTCAGCAATAAACACTGATAAATTTTAGATTATGGCAAATTTAGCCCAAGCTACAATTCTCAATATGTTCAACTGACAACATAAAGTTATTAATAAGATATGGAAACAGATGCCAAAACAAACTATATTTTCTTTAGATGCATACCATTGAACATGTAGAAGAAGAAGCAAATATATCTTAGATTCATAAACAGGCACCAATAGAAGCTCACGGACAGATACCTGATTAACAAATGTTCTTTGGAAAGGGCTCCTACCATCATTTAACTGCGAATATAAACCATACAGTAAGTGCATATGATCAATATTTACCCTGTCATTCAGAGATACAGATTCTCAAAATGTCTTCATTAAAGAAAACTGAAGAAACAGGGTACGCATTCTTGACTGAAACTAAGTTTATTTTCTATTACCATTTTTTCTTTAAAAGGTTCTGAACAAGACATTGCATGATAAAATTCTTTAAAGACCAATGGACCTTGGAAAAGATGCAATGTGGCAACAAGATTGGCCACAGATCTCTCCCCCTATCAACATTTTGAACCGAGTATCTAGGATTGGGCCAGGAGGGTCTCATAATACCTATTTTCTTCTCATCGGAGTTATTTCACAAAGACTCACAGGGTAAGGAAGGAGGAGGTTGAAGTTGGTGAACCATATGACAGGCAACTATCTCCTGCAGTTCAGAGAGGACTCAACACTAGAGTAAATATCTTTTCATTTCTCTTTCTTGTCCTTTACAGTCAATTTAAAGCTCCTGCTTGATAATATGAGCGTGATGGTTTTATAATCTTATTTTCACAATATGTTTCATAGTGTAGGAGTGGAGCTCAAACTAGAAAAACTTCTGATACAATGTTATATAATTCGCATGTTCCAGTTCCAATATCCTAATTCTGTGCCACCAAAGACAAGTGAGCCTAAGTTATCATAATTACAGATAAACAAAGCAATTTTCAGATAACATCTGAAGTGATCGGTTACAGCATTAGGATAAAAATAAACCCAATTCGAAGAAGAAGACAAAAAAAAGTATAATCATCCATCAAACAAATGAAGGCAAAACTCAAAAGACTCTCATGGAGATCAAATCTACAGCAATTGTACTAATCATATAAAAGACTTGGAG
This sequence comes from Fraxinus quadrangulata, assembly GCA_903798255.1. Classification (NCBI taxonomy): domain Eukaryota; kingdom Viridiplantae; phylum Streptophyta; class Magnoliopsida; order Lamiales; family Oleaceae; genus Fraxinus; species Fraxinus quadrangulata. The sequence goes on along the minus strand of CAIGRB010070356.1, from coordinate 53,772 downwards.
CAAAAAACAGTAAATTATCCCTTCATTTCAATTTACAGGCAGAAAATAGATTCCATTCACAAAAATCCCAGCAGCGCAAATACTCTTTCCATCGTCCAGTCTCTATAAACATGAACCCATCAATCGATCCAAACACTAAAATTAAATCCAGTTATGGGAGTATTCATGTATTCAATTACTGAGTAATACAAATAGATAGAGATCTGATCATACGTCGCGAAATTGAAGGAGACCGAGTTGACCGAGATAAGATACGGCCCGGTGAGCCGATTCGACAGGAATAATGAGTTGCACAAACGTCATCTTCTCGGAGCGCATCAGATCCATGGGTGGTAAGTTGTCTATGTACTCCATTTTCCATGAACCAGCACACCCTCTAAATCAATTTCAATCAGATCACTTACTCAATCTCCTCACTTCAGATCTGAATTTGATCAGTTCTTCATTATAGGTTCTCGCCGAGCACGTGGAAGTGGTGTATACAACTGCCGAGGGGGAGGGGATTTCGTGACTGTTTCAGTTGTGGGTATAGAAGAGTAAAATGGAAGGAAAATAAGCATAAATTAATTACTTTTTATAAGTCAAAAAAATATGGAGGATTGACTTTTTTTTTTTTTTTTTGAGAGCAAATTTAGAAAAATAATTATTTAAAAATATCTATAAAAGAATAATTATATTTACTCCATAATTTTTATTTCTTGCACCACATTTCATTACATTAGAATGTGTTCGTTTGTAATATGAAATTCATATGGAAAGAAAATAAATTCTAGACAATTAAATTATCTATAACGTATTTGTATGAAAATTATTAATTAAATGTGTTTGATTGATTTAATTTTCAATATAGAAAATTTTATACTTGTCCATCTTTTATTGGTGGGTAAATAAAAGAGAGAAGAGTAGATGAGTGACAAAGAGAGTGCATTGTCTAAAAAATAAAAACATACCGCTCTCCAAAGAAAATATTTTCTTATTTTTGAATAAAATATGGTCACGTGACTAACTTTTAAAAAATATTTTCCATTGAAATTAGACCATATTTTTTGAAATAGATATCTGTGTTATGCTACAAGTCTAAGTTTTGAAAAAAAAAAAACAAAAAAAACAAACAAACATTCCAAAAATATGAATTTGGATGAAAAAAATGACATTTTTCATAAAAAATAAAAAAATAAAGTCAATCTAACACATTTAAGATTCTCAATCTTTGCTCATTATAACACTTATATCCCTAATATTTTTTTTACTGACATTCTTATTCTTAAACTTTTCATTATTTAACACATTTTGTATTTGATAACAGTTTATATCCAAAAAGTTCGTTGAAATAATGTATAACAACTTACTTTTCCATCTTATTTTCAAAAAATAAATAAATAAAAAATTGTGAAAAATATTTGTTTCCTCATTTTAAAACACGAAGCTGAATATTTTGATATAAATCATCATTAATGATGAATGTAAAAATTAATGGAAGGTTGAAGACAAAAATTCGACAATAAAACTAAGTAAATAATTGATACAACAAACAAAATTGAAGAGCAAAATTGAGAAGTTTGTAATTGATAACCAAACGACGAACTCCTCGCTCAATTTCAACAGAATTATTGATATAAAAGTCTAAACAATTCTAAGACGATTTGCTTGGTCTAATGAGATTTTCATCAAGAAGATCTTAAATTTCTTTTGTACAATGATCAAGAAGATCTTTGTTTATTTGAATATGACGTGATCTTGTAGGAATATTTGATTCATGAAAATCTGGAGTATAAGGAAGAAAAACTATATGTTTCTATCCCAAAATGCATTTGGAATAGTTGAACATATTTCATTCTCTATACGCTTTTAAAAATCAGAAATTTTTTGAATAATCAAAGGTTCTTGTAACCTTTCTTCAATTCTTCGAAATTTAATTTCTTCTTTAAGAAACCTGATATGATTTTTTTTTAAATTAATATTATTAATGATTTTTGAAAAAGAAGCTTCTTTCAACATATTAACATCCTTGAAAGGAGGATGATTTATAAATTTGAAGACAATTTCTTGTTTAAAAATTGTAGTAATTAATCGTTTCGAATTGACTTTAAAATGATAAATTTGAACAATAAAAGGAGTACATAGAATAACTTCTTGATCCAAATCTTTTACAAAATAAAAAATATTTTTGAAACAAATATTTGAGTTACAAACATGAGCTTTTGAAAGTTTGTACTAAATATTGAGTTTTTTACCACTAGCTCCATAGAGTCATGTTACAATACCATTTTTGAAGTTGAATTCGGTTAATAACAATAACACTTTTCTTCATCAATTTGAAATCTTTGAGAAGATATCAAATGAAGACTTTGGGAACTAGAATCAGAATGATGAGATTTTGAATAAGANTTCTTGTTTAAAAATTGTAGTAATTAATCGTTTCGAATTGACTTTAAAATGATAAATTTGAACAATAAAAGGAGTACATAGAATAACTTCTTGATCCAAATCTTTTACAAAATAAAAAATATTTTTGAAACAAATATTTGAGTTACAAACATGAGCTTTTGAAAGTTTGTACTAAATATTGAGTTTTTTACCACTAGCTCCATAGAGTCATGTTACAATACCATTTTTGAAGTTGAATTCGGTTAATAACATTAATCTTTTCTTCTTCAGTTTGAAATTTATGAGAAAATTTCGAATGATAACTCTTTGTACTGGAATCAGAATGATGAGATTTTGAATCGGAATTTGAGTGATAAACATGAGAAGTATCATTATCGGATGATGAGGAAGATAACTCTTTCTCAGAGTCTTTGATTTTAAGATTAACAACTTCCATCTTAACATCTTGCATTTGTTTCTCAAGTTTGGAAACTTGAGTTTTCATAGTATTGATTTCTGATCTTAAATCAGAACTAGAAGCTTTGGATTTTTCATTTTGAAAGCTTTTCATTTGAGGATGTAGAAAGAAGAGCATTGGACTTATTTTTTAATTTTCGATGAGGGATCTGATCAATAAGTTTTTCAATAAGTTCTTCTTCTTTTGTAAGAACATTTATGATTTTACAAACACTAACTTCTTTACTTTGACAAGAAGATGAGGATGAATTTGAACTATTTTCAAAATCAGAATCCTCCTGATCTTAAGAACTTGTTCAATTTCGGAATTTGAGGAATCAGAATCAGAATTGATGAGATTGAGAACTTCAAGTTTAGTATCTTCATCATATTGAATATTACTAATTTTTCCCTTAAGAGGACACTTATTTGAATAATGACCATATTTGTTACATTTCCAACATGTAACATTTGAAGTTCTTTTCTGTAAAAACTTTCCCTTCGAAAAGTTTTTGGGAGGAAAATTTTGAAAATTATTTTCCTTATCAAAATGTTTTTGAGAAGATCTTTTCTTGAAATGAGATGAAATATTTTTCTTTTTTGATCTTGAAGGAAGAACAATTTTTTCAAATCCATATTGTTCACATAATGACCCAAGTTTATTACGACCATAAGATCTTTCTGACTTCTATTTGGCTTTGAGTTTGAGGTCAGTCCAGAGAGCTAAACCTTATCGATTAACAAAACTGATTAGTTCTCCATAAGTAAGATGATGCATAAGGAATGGAATTATCATGATCTCTTTTGATAGCATTGCTCACCTTTTCGATGAAAAGCTTTGGAAGTCCAGAAATAAATCTTTCTTTCCAATATGATTGTTCACAATAACTTCGGAGTATGACACGAGTAAGAAACATGTCTTTGTACCACAGGAAGTCTTGTAGTGTTGGACAATTGAGATTCATAAGAATTTGAGAATAATTATCTTGAATATCAGTAGGAATACCAATAAAATGTTTGATAATGTTGTAAATGAGACTTGCAAAACTATCATTTGTACCATCAGTTTTGACAGAATTTGTAATTTGATTCTATCTTGAACAGTAAGATAATTGAATCGCCAATTTTTGAGTTGTCCAGAAAAACCAAGGACAAGGTTGTTGGTAGCTTCATGATTATTAGTTCTTTAGTAATATAGGCATTAAAACAAATACCCATTTTTTCAAGAAGCTAAATAATTTGATATTTGGATTATCCATTAATATTCCACTCTATGATCGAATTTCCATCAAATTTGACTTGTGTTTTACTCTTTTCCTCAAAGAGCAAATCCGGAGTAGTGTGACGCGGATAAAAAGTAGGAACTTTTGAATATTGAACATTTTGTCCACGATTTCTATTGACTTGAAGATCATATTCTTCAATAAATTGAGATTCAATTTCGTCAATAGTATTTGGAAGAGGATAATTTTGACGGTTGAGTAGCAAGTTCCTTAATGACACTTGCTTTTTAATGTAATGTTTTGGGAGGAACTTCATGAAAATGGCATAAAGATGAAACATGCTTTTCAATTTTCTTCTTTTTGCCTTTGTCTAAACTTGAAGGCTCGAAATGCTCATATTTAGAATTGATTTCAATTCTATTGAGATGGGTACACATAGATTGAAGCACAATATTAGTATAATTGTTCTGAAATTGAAATGTTTTTGAGAAGATCTTTTCTTGAAATGAGATGAAATATCTTTCTTTTTTGATCTTAAAGTAGGAACAATTTTTTCAAATCCAATATTTTCGCAGAATGATCCAAGTACTTTACGACCATTAGATCTTTCTGACTTCAATTTGGCTTTAAGTTTGAGGTCAGTGTAGAGAGCTAATCCTTCTTGATTAACAAAACTGATTAGTTCTCCATAAGTAACATCATCATTAGGAATGGAATTATCATGATCTCTTTTGATAGTATTTCTCACCTTTTCGACGAAGAGCTTTGGAAGTCCAGAAATAAATCTTTCTTTTCAATAGGATTGTTAACAATCACATCGGAGTAAGACATGAGTAAGAAACGTGTTTTTGAAACACCGAAAGTCTTGCAGAGTAGGACAATTGAGATTCATACGAATTTGAGAATAATTTTCTTGAATATCAGCAGGAATACCAACAAAATATTTGATAATGCTGCAAATGAGACTTGCAAAACTATCATTTGTACCATCAATTTTGACGGAATTTGCAATTCGATTTCTATCTTGGGCAGTAAGATAATTGAACCACCAATTTTTGAGTTGTCCAGAAAAATCAAGGACAAAGTTGTTGGTAGCTTCATGATTACTAGCTTTGTTAGTAATATAGGCACTAAAAGAAATACCCATTTTTTCAAGAAGCTGGATAAGTTGATATTCGGATAATTCATTAATATTCCACTATATGATAGAATTTCCGTCAAATTTGACTTGTGCTTTACTCTTTTCCTCAAAGAGCAAACCAGAGTCGTGTGACGCAGATAAAAAGCAGGAACTTTTGAATATTGAACATTTTGTCCACGAATTCTATTGACTTGACGATCATATTTTTCAATAAATTGAGATTCAATTTCGTCAATAGTATTGATGTTGTTTGAAGAAGAGGATAATTTTGACAGTTGATTAGCAAGTTCCATTATGAAACTTTCTTTTGAATGTAATTTTTTGGGAGGAACTTCATGAAAACGGCATAAAGATGAAACATGCTTTTCAATTTTCTTCTTTTTGCCTTTGTCTAAACTTGAAGACTCGAAATGCTCAGATTCAGAATTGATTTTAATTCTATTGAGCTGGATACACATAGATTCAAGAACAATTTTAGTATGAGATTGAAATGTTTTTGAGAAGATCTTTTCTTGAAATGAGATGATACATCTTTCTTTTTTGATCTTGACGGAGAAACAATTTTTTCAAATCCATATTGTTCGCAGAATGATCCAAGTTCTTTAAGACCATAAGAGCTTTCTGACTTCAATTTGACTTTGAGTTTGAGGTCAGTGCAGAGAGCTAATCCTTCTCGATTAACAAAACTAAATAGATCTTAATTAGTAAGGTCATCATTAGGAATTGAATTGTCATGATCTCTTTTGATTGCATTTCTCACCTTTTCGGCGAAAATCTTTGAAAGTCCAGAAATAAATCCATTTTTCCAATAAGATTTCTCACAATCACTTCGGAGTAGTTCTCCATAAGTAAGATCATCATAAGGAATGGAGTTATCAAGATCACTTTTGATAGCATTTCTCACCTCTTAGGCGAAAAGCTTTGGAAGTGAAAAAATAAATCTTTCTTTCCAATAAGGTTGTTCACAATCACTTCGGAGTAAGACATGAGTTAGAAACATGTCTTTGTCCCAACGAAAGTCTTGCGAGTATGACAATTGAGATTCATAAGAATTTTACAAATGAGACTTGCAAAACTATCATTTGTACCATCAGTTTTGACAGAATTTGCAATTTGATTTCTATCTTGAGTTGTAAGTTAATTGAACCACCAATTTTTGAGTTGTCCAGAAAAACCAAGGACAAGGTTGTTAGTAGCTTCATGATTACTAGCTCTGTTAGTAATATAGGCATTAAAACAAATACCCATTTTTTCAAGAAGTTGAATAATTTGATATTCGGATAATCCATCAATATTCTACTCTATGATAGAATTTCAGCCTAATTTGACTTGTGTTTTACACTTTTCCTCAAAGAGCAAATTTGGAGTGGTGTGACGCAGATAAAAGCGGGAACTTTCGAATATTAAACATTTTGCCCACGAATTCTATTGACTTGACGATCATATTCTTCAATAAATTCGGATTCAATTTTGTCAATAGTATTGATGTTGTTTGAAGAAGAGGACAATTTTGGCAGTTGAGTAGCAAGTTCCTTGATGACACTTTCTTTTGAATGTAATGTTTTGGGAGGAACTTCATGAAAATTAGGATGAAACAAGCATTTCAATTTTCTTCTTTTTGCCTTTGTCAAAACTTTAAAGCTCAGAATGCTCAGATTCAGAATTGATTTCAATTCTATTGAGTTGGATACACATTTATTCAAGAACATTATTAGTATAATTGTTCTGAGATTTAAATATTTTTGAGAAGATCTTTTCTTGAAATGAGATTATGTATCTTTCCTTTTTGATCTTGACGGAGAAACATTTTTTTCAAATCCATATTGTTCACAGAATGATCCAAGTTTTTTAAGACCATAAGATCTTTCTGACTTCAATTTGGCTTTGAATTTGAGGTCAGTGCAGAGGGCTAATCCTTCTTGATTAACAAAACTGATTAGTTCTGCATAAGTAAGGTCATCATATGGAATGGAATTGTCATGATCTCTTTTGATTGCATTTCTCACCTTTTCGGCGAAAATCTTTGGAAGTCCATAAATGAATCTATTTTTCCAATAAGATTTTTCACAATCATTTTGGAGTAGTTCTCCATAAGTTAGATCATCATAAGGAATGGAATTATCAAGATCACTATTGATAGCATTTCTCACCTCTTCGGCGAAAAGCTTTGGAAGTGCAGAAATAAATCTTTCTTTCCAATAATTGTTCAATAAATTGAGATTCAATTTCGTCAATAGTATTTGGAAGAGGATAATTTTGACAGTTGAGTAGCAAGTTCCTTGATGACACTTGCTTTTTAATTTAATTTTTTCGGAGGAACTTCATGAAATTGACATAAAAGATGAAATAGGCTTATCAATTCTCTTCTTTTTGCCTTTTGTCTAAACTTGAAGGCTCGGAATGCTCAGACTTAGAATTGATTCCAATCCTATTGAGCTAGGTACACATAGATTGAAGAACAATATTCGTATAATTGTTCTGAGATTGAAATGTTTTTGAGAAGATCTTTTCTTGAAATGAGATGAAATATCCTTCTTTTTTGATCTTGAAGGGAGAACAATTTTTTAAAATCCATATTGTTCCGAAAATTATCCAAGTTCTTTATGACCATTAGATCTTTCAGACTTCAATTTGGCTTTGACTTTGAGGTCAGTGCAGAGAGCTAATCATTTTCGATTAACAAAACAGAGTAGTTCTCCACAAGTAAGATCATCATAAGGAATGGAATTATCGTGATCTCTTTTGATAGCATTTCTAACCTTTTCGACCAAAAGCTTTGGAAGTCCAGAAATAGATCTTTCTTTTCAATAAGGTTATTCAAAATCACTTCCGAGTAAGACACGAATAAGAAACACGTCTCTTTGTACCACCGGAAGTCTTGTAGAGTAGGACAATTGAGATTTATATGAATTTGAGAATAATTTTCTTGAATATCAGTAGGAATACAAATAAAATGTTTGATGATGCTGCAAATGAAACTCGCAAAACTATCATTTGTACGATCAATTTGGACATAATTTGCAATTTGATTTCTATCTTAAGCAGTAAGATAATTGAACCACCAATTTTTGAATTGTCCAGAAAAACCAAGGACAAGGTTGTTGGTAGCTTCATGATTACTAGTTCTGTTAGTAATGTAAGCATTAAAACAAATACCCATTTTTTCAAGAAGATGAATAATTTGATATTCGGATAATCCATCAATATTCAACTCTATGATAGAATCTCCGTCAAATTTTACTTGTGTTTTACTCTTTTCCTCAAAGAGCAAATCCGGAGCAGTGTGACGTGGATAAACAGCAGGAACTTTTGAATATTGAACATTTTGTCCACGAATTCCATTGACTTGAAGATCATATTGTTCAATAAATTGAGATTCAATTTCGTTAATAGTATTGATGTTGTTTGAAGAAGGGGAGAATTTTGACAGTTGAGCAGCAAGTTCCTTTATGACACTTTCTTTAGAACGTAATATTTTGGGAGGAATGTAATGAAAATGGCATAAATATGAAACCTACTTGTTAAATTTCTTCTTTTTGCCTTTGTCTAAACTTGAAGGCTCGGAATGCTTTGATTCAGAACTGATGTCAATTCTATTGAGTTGGGTACACATAGATTGAAGAACAATTTTAGTATAATTGTTCTGAGATTGAAATGTTTTTGAGAAGATCTTTTCTTGAAATGAGATGAAATATCTTTCTTTTTTGATCTTGAAGGAGGAACAATTTTTTCAAATCCATATTGTTCGGAGAATGATCCAAGTTCTTTTAGACCATCAGATCTTTCTGACTTACACTTGGCTTTGAGTTTGAGGTCAGTGCAGAGAGCTAATCCTTCTCGATTAAGAAAACTAATTAGTTCTCCATAAGTAAGATCATCATAAGGAATGGAATTATCATGATCTCTTTTGATAGCGTTTCTAACATTTTCGACCAAACGCTTTGGAAGTCCAGAAATAAATCTTTCTTTCCAATAAGGTTGTTTACAATCACATCGGAGTAAGACACGAGTAAGAAACATGTCTTTATACCATCGGAAGTCTTGCAGGGTAGGAGAATTGAGATTAATAAGAATTTGAGAATAATTTCTTAAATATCAGTAGGAATACCAATAAAATGTTTGATAATGTAGCAAATGAGACTTGCAAAACTATCATTTGTACCATTAGTTTTGACAGAATTTGCAATTTGATTTCTATCTTCAGCGGTAAGATAATTGAAACACCAATTTTGGAGTTGTCTGGAAAAACCAAGGAGAAGGTTGTTGGTAGCTTCATGATTACTAGCTCTATTAGTAATATAGGCATTAAAACAAATACCTATTTTTTCAAGTAGCAGAATAATTTGATATTCGTATAATCCATCAATATTCAACTCTATGATAGAATCTCCGTCAAATTTGGCTTTCGTTTTACTCTTTTCGTCAAAGAGCAAATCTGGAGTAGTGTGGCGCGGATAAATAGTAAGAACTTTTGAATATTGAACATTTTGTCCAGGAATTCCATTGACTTGAAGATCATATTGTTCAACAAATTGAGATTCAATTTCGTCAATAGTATTGATGTTGTTTGAAGAAGAGGAGAATTTTGATAGTTGAGCAGCAAGTTCCTTTATGACACTTTCTTTTGAATGTAATTTTTTGGGAGAAACTTAATGAAAATGGCATAAAGATTAAACAACTTTGTCAATTTTCTTCTTTCTGCCTTTGTCTAAACTTGAAGGCTCGGAATGCTCAGATTGAGAATTGATTTCAATTTTATTGAGCTGAGTACACATATATTGAAGAATAATATTAGTATAATTGTTCTGAGATTGAAATGTTTTTGAGAAAATCTTTTCTTGAAATGAGATGAAATATCTTTCTTTTTTGATCTTGAAGGAGGAACAATTTTTTTCAAATCCATATTGTTCGTAGAATGATCCAAGTTCTTTATGACTTCAATTTGGCTTTGAGTGTGAGGTCATTGCAGAGAGCTTATCCTTCTCGATTATTAAAACTTATTAATTCTCCATAAGTAAGATCATCATAAGGAATGAAATTATCACGATCTCTTTTGATAGCATTTCTCACCTTTTCGGCGAAAAGCTTTGGAAGTCCAAAAATAAATCATTCTTTCCAATAAGATTGTTCACAATCACTTAGGAGTAAGACAAGAGTAAGAAACCTATCTTTGTGGCATCGGAAGTTTTTTGAGTAGGACATTTGAGATTCATAAGAATTTGAGAATAATTTTCTCGAATATCAGTAGGAATACCAATAAAATGTTTGATGATGCTGCAAATGAGACTCGCAAAACTGTCATTTGTACGATCAGTTTTGACAGAATTTGCAATTTGATTTCTATCTTGAGCAGTAAGATAATTGAACCACCAATTTTTGAATTGTCTAGAAAAACCAAGGACAGGGTTGTTGGTAGCTTCATGATTACTAGTTCTGTTAGTAATGTAGGCATTAAAACAAATACCCATTTTTTCAAGAAGATGAATAATTTGATATTTAGATAATCTATCAATATTCAACTCTATGATAGAATCTCCGTCAAATTTTACTTGTGTTTTACTTTTTTCCTCAAAGAGCAAATCCTGAGTAGTGTGACGCAGATAAATAGCAGGAACTTTTGAATATTGAACATTTTGTCCACGAATTCCATTGACTTGAAGATCATATTGTTCAATAAATTGAGATTCAATTTCATCAATAGTATTGATGTTGTTTGAAGAAGGGGAGAATTTTGACAGTTGAGCAGCAAGTTCCTTTATGACACTTTCTTTTGAATGTAATTTTTTGGGAGGAACTTAATGAAAATGGCATAAATATGAAACTTACTCGTTAAATTTCTTCTTTTTGCCTTTGTCTAAACTTGAAGGCTCGGAATGCTTTGATTCAGAATTGATTTCAATTCTATTAAGTTGGGTACACATAGATTGAAGAACAATTTTAGTATAATTGTTCTGAGATTGAAATGTTTTTGAGAAAATCTTTTCTTGAAATGAGATGAAATATCTTTCTTTTTTGATCTTGAAGGAGAAACAATTTTTTCAAATCCATATTGTTCGCAGAATGATACAAGTTCTTTTAGACCATCAGATCTTTCTAACTTACACTTGGCTTTGCGTTTGAGGTCAGTGCAGAGAGCTAATCCTTCTCGATTAAGAAAACTAATTAGTTCTCCATAAGTAAGATCATCATAAGGAATGAAATTATCCTGATCTCTTTTGATAGCATTGCTCACCTTTTCGATGAAAAGTTTTGGAAGTCCAGAAATAAATCTTTCTTTCCAATAAGGTTGTTCACAATAACTTCGGAGTATGACACGAGCAAGAAACATGTCTTTGTACCACAATAAATCTTGTAGTGTTGGAGATTGAGATTCATAAGAATTTGAGTAATTTTCTTGAATATCAGTAGGAATACCAATAAAATGTTTGGTAATGCTGTAAATGAGACTTGCAAAACTATCATTTGTACCATCAGTTTTGACAGAATTTGCAATTTGATTTCTATCTTGAGCTGTAAGATAATTGAACCACCAATTTTTGAATTGTCCAGAAAAACCAAGGACAAGGTTGTTGGTAGCTTCATGATAACAAATACCTATTTTTTCGAGAAGCTGAATAATTTGATATTCGGATAATCCATCAATATTCAACTCTATGATAGAATCTCCATCAAATTTGACTTGTGTTTTATTCATTTCCTCAAAGAGCAAATTCGTAGTAGTGTGGCCCGAATAAAAAGCAAGAACTTTCGAATATTGAACATTTTTCTACGAATTCTATTGACTTGAAGATCATATTCTTCAATAAATTGAGATTCAATTTCGTCAATAGTGTTGATGTTGTTTGAAGAAGAGGATAATTTTGACATTTGAGTAGCAATTTCCTTGATGACACTTTCTTTTGAATGTAATTTTTTGGGAGAAACTTAATGAAAATGGCATAAAGATGAAACAACTTTGTCAATTTCCTTCTTTTTGCCTTTGTCTAAACTTGAAGTGTCGGAATGCTCAAATTGAGAATCGATTTCAATTTTATTGAGCTGAGTACACATAGATTAAAGAACAATATTAGTATAATTGTTCTGAAATTGAATGCTTTTGATATCTTTTGTTTTAACAAAAGACTCACTAGGACGTTCAAACTTTTTGAAAGGAGAACGAATAATTTCTATAGTTCCATGTTGAACAACAATCTCTTCTAGGGGAGGGTAAGAAGATTGAATAGTTTCACCTGAGGAGGTCTTCCAAGTTTTCTTTGAAGAATTCGTGTTTTGAATAGTTTTCATTTTGCTTTCGAAAGGTAGTTTTTTTGAAACCTTTTAAATAAGTCAATTCATAGAAACTAATATCTTCTGGAGAGTTATCAAATTCTTCCCAGTTAGACTCAATTTGTTATTTTGAAATTTTTTTTTTGATAAGATGTCGAAACCTTTTGACTTTACGGGTTTAATCAGTTTTGAACTCATTTCTTCAATCAATTTTAGAAGAAATAACGTTACATTGCCGATCAAGCTTTTCAGATTGAGGAAGAACCATATCTGATAAAGTGGGAGAAGTAGGAGGTTCTACTTCTTCTTCTTTGTCATATTCTTCATTTTGATAAAAAGGTTTTGGTTTGTATCATCTATTGTTTCATCAAAGTTGATAAATTCTTCAGCTTCTCTGGGAAATAACCTAATTAGTTTGTCATTGATATAGTCAACATTCTCATTTTTGGTTGAAAGACTACCACGTTGTATCATATAATTTGAAAATTCAGTTAAATGTAGGAATGTTGCATTGATTAAGTGTAACTCCGAAATTTCAACATAATCATGTGATGTAACTATCTCTTTTTGATAAGTTGACAAAGTCATCATCTATGTAAGGGTCTGTTCTAACACTAATTTGGATTAGTATCGTGCAAATCGATTGTCAATTGAATCATGCATGTTATGATTTAGTTGCAACTTTTTCATTTATCCTGAAGATACGATCTAAACAAACTTTGGTTAATTGTTTGTTGTCTTGTTGCTCTTGGGTTAACATGGAGTACTTAATGAAAATTTCCTCCGAATGCAGAAACATTTTCACTAAATGGTTCTGGATTGTCCAAGATGAGTTCTATCAACGATTTATATTATATTTTTGTTGGTCATTGGTGCTTCATCCTATATTATATGCTTTACATGTCGAATAAATTCTGATATAGTACTTTGATTGATATACTACACATTGTTGATTCATTAGTCTGAAGTGAAATATTGAATCTTGAATGGGTGATTCTGCCACCTTATATTATTGATGCTGCTATACCTCAAGTTGATGTCGAAAGTGCTATCATCTTTTGAGATCAAACCATTGCTAGTAAAGCACGGTATCGGTTTCTACTATATTTTTGTTGGTCATTGGTACTTCATCCTATATTATACGCTTTACATGTCGAATCAATTCTGATATAGTATTCATTAGTCTGAAGTGAAATACTGAATCTTGAATGGGTGATTCTACCACCTAATATTATTGATGCTGTTGTACCTTAGGGTTCTGAAATTGGTGTTGGAGTGCACTGTTGACTTATGGTTGATTTCATCTGTAATATTTTGATCATAACAAACAAAATTAATATTATTTTTAACAATAGATTTTCAGTGATGATAGTTCAATGTTAAAATCAATCAAGTATTGTTAAAATCAACACATTATAAATCGAACTCAAATGAAGAAGAGAAAGTTAAGTATTTAAGTCAAATCATTCGAGATGATAGCCAAAAAAACAAACGTCAAGAAAAAGTAAGATCAAGATGAGAAGTCTAATAGGCAACCTTCGAAACAAGATTAAAGACTAGACTTCTTAGTTCAAATATAAATGTACTAATACTTGGATATTTAGTAATGAATAAATCGTTTTATACACGAAAAGATTATTTTATAAAAACATTTGCATAAAAAAAAATTATTATTTTTCAAATGGCAAGAATTTCAACTTGATAGTTAAATTTTTTACAATGTTACTTACTCCTTCAAAAGCCTACATTTGTTTTTTAAAAACAGTTGAAGTCAAAGTCAAAGTGGACATCCGATTGACCATGTCGCGTCCAGTTCGACAACGGTAATTTTTTTAACTGTTCTGATTTTTTTACTCACAACGGTTAGTTGGGTCGTCCAGTTCAGGATGTGGACGTCTGGATGGATCGTTCGGTTTGCTAGAACTTTGGACGTTTTGACTGCTACAAATATCACTTTATTTTGCATTCATAAAACAACTAGAAGAGAGTTTTCCTGTGGAATATATTTGTGAAAAATCTTCTTTGAACTTATATTTTTACATTCATTTCATTTATTTTTTCATAATAAAAACTTTGATTGTTATATCAAATTTCTTAAAAATTATTTTTCTTATCAAAGTTTTTCATTTCTCTTTATACTTAACTTATTTATATCAATCTTAAAAGAGATATATATTTTTGAAAAAGATCTTTACATTCACATTGCATAAACTTTCCTATTAATTCATATTGAAAACTTCGATTGATTGAATCAAACTTTGAAAAATATCATATTCATCAAAGTTTCTCATTTCTCTTTTAGTGCTTAATTTATTATAATTATTTATTAAAAGAGATATATATCTTGAAAAGATTTTTGAACCTGCATTATATTTATTTCTTCTTCATCTTCTCACTGAAACACTTTAATTGATTGAATCTAATTTTTTATTATCATATTCATCAAAAAATTTCATCTAACACTTAACCTATCATTTATTACTATTCATTGAAGTGTTAGCTTGTCTTAATACTTAACTTGTTTGTATTATTTATCAAGAGAGGAATTCCATTGTAAAATCACTTTGATAAAATGTGGGTCGTGTTATAGTCCTATAAAGATCAACATCGTATAAAGATCGGTACTCTTTATTGTAAGTCACCGTGTGGGTCATACTGAGGTGCAGTGAAAGCTAAATAGTGGATCGTGTTGAGGTCTTATAAAACTCAATATTGTATAAGGATCGGTGCTCCTTATTTGTAAGTAACATGGTTAGATTGCACTATAAGTCAATCAACATAGTGAAAATACTTTACTCGTGCTGGAGAGCTTGGAAACGGAGGACATTGATCATTGATGTGGATCTAACTCAATTATATTGTTAGCATAATCTCTCCATTTTATTTATCCTTTTTATATTTGTGTTTATTATTTAAATTAATCTATTTAATCTTTACTTGCTTGAATTTAGATTAATTTTTCATAAAAGTTTTAAAAACCAATTCACCCACCTCTTGGTTAGTTATTTTTGGGCTATCAATTGATATCAAAGCAAGGTACTCATTTCAAAATTAAGCTTCTACAATCTTAAGCAAGGCTAACCACATTTTTTTTAAATCTTGAAGGGCATTCTACAAATTATCCTCATTTCTTTGATAGTACTCATTATGACTATTGAAAGGCTAGAATGACGATATATATATTCAATCAAATTTATTGAATTTGATCCATATGTACTTAAAAAGATTATTAAAGAAGATAGTAAATCGGATCAAATAATTTCTAAATTTAGAGAGGAATATAATGAATAGGATAAAAGAAAATTATCTTTAAATTTTAGAGCCAAAAATCTATTTTATTGTGTTTTAGATAGAAATGAATTTAATTGTATTAGTACATGTGATTTCGCTTATGATATTTGGCATGTATTAGAAACTACTCATGTTAGAAGTAGTAAAGTGAAAGAAATTAAGATAAATCTCTTAGTTTAAAAATTTGAAAATTTATTTATGAAAGAGAATGAACTGATTGTTGACATGATCACTCGTTTTACCGAAATTGTTAATTGCCTCAGAGGCTTTGATCGAAAATTTATTAACGGTGAATTTGTGAGTAAAATGCTTAAGTCGCTCCCCGAAGAATAGAGTCTATTGAGAATGTTGATAGAAAACACTAAATATATCAATACATATCCATTGAAAGAACTCTATGGAATATTGATGACATATAAGCTAAATCGCATCGAGATAAAGGAGAAAACATTAAAAAGCGAAGAAGTGGAAAGCCGCCAAATTGCTTTAAAATCCATAGTTGATGAAAGTACTTCTAGCAAAAATATGAATGATGAAGAACTTGATGATCTAGTTCTTCTTATTAAGAAATAGAAAAGTTTCCATAATAATCTTCGATTCCAAAAGGAAGAAGAAAATGGCGAAGAGAAAATAGATTTTTAAAAAAGAAAACACTTCAATCAATATGGGATGTGAGTGATGATGATGGCTATGAAGAAGATGGAGGTCAAGAGGAAATTGTCAATATTTGCTTCATGGCTATTGATGATGAGGTAAATTCAAATGAAAATTATTCATATTATGGCTTATCTACCTCTTATGATGAAATTCTTGAAGAATTTGAAAAACTTGATTTAACTCATTCAATTCTTAAAAAAAAAAAAGAATTCTTTATTGGAAAATGAGATAAAAAAAATTTGGAAATTCAAAATGATTTTAAAAAGGGAAAAATCGATTACAATTATTTAATTAAGGAGAATTTCTCTTTATAAGAAAAGATTTTAGATTTGACTCAAATTGTTCACAAATTTACTCAAGGCAAGAAAATTTTTGATTTAATGCTTGGTAAACAAAAATGTATTTTTAATAAAGGAGGAATTGGATACAAACAATTTTAAAAACAAAAGTCTCTTGAAAATTTCTTTGTGAAAGCCTCTACTTTCCCTATTTCAAATGTCACATTAATTTTGTAATAAAAAGGGACATGTAGCTTTCTATTATTCTATCAAAAAGAAATTATATTTTGAAGAAAACTACAAGTGGATTCAAAAGTCCACTAACACTAAATATAAATGACCCAAGATTGTATGGATACCAAAAACCAAAAATTGAATTATTTTTGTAGGTACCAAAGAAAATAAAGAGCAAATGGGCCTTAAATAGTGGATACTCAAAGCACATGACCAGAGATCAAACTTTATTGTCTAATTTTAAAATAAAGGATGGTGGTCATGATCCTTTTGGAGATAATGCCAAAGGAAAAATCATTGACATTGAAATTAATAGTAATTGTTCATCTCCCTTTATTGAAAATGTTCTCTTAGTAGATAATTTTAAACGTAATCTACTTAGTTTTAATCAATTGTGTGATAAATATTATCATATCAAATTTGATTTTTTCAAGTGCCCTATTGAGGATACTACATCAAAAGAAGGTGATGTTTATAGGAAATCGAAATAAGGATGATTATGACATAAACACTAAAGTTTGAATGTGGAGAAAATATTTATCAAATTTAAAATATGATACTTGGATATGGTATAGAATATTAAGTCATGTTAGCATAGACCTACTTTCAAAATTTTTAAAAATTGTTTTGTTAAAAGTTTGTCAAATTTAAAATTTGAGAAAGACAAAATTTGTGATATATGGAAAACAAATAAAGAGTTCTTTCAAATTAAAGCAATATTCTTCAACTACAAAATCTTTTTAATTTCTTCACATGAATATTTTTGGACCATCTAAAATCACAACCTTAAATGGTAAACACTATGCTTTTGTCATTATTGATTATTTTTCTAGATTTACTTGAATCCTATTTTTGAACCTAAAATATGAAGTTTTGAATGCAATTGAACATTTTTGTAAAAGTGTTCAAAATAAAAAGGGATACGCTATTACTATCATTATGAGTGATCTTGGTGGGGAACTTGAAAATATTGCTTTAATGATTTTTGCAAAAAATTATGGCTATGAACATAGTTTCTCGACTCCTAGAACTACTCAACAAAATGATGTAGTAAAAATGAGGAATCTCACATTGTAAGAAATGACTAAAACCATGCTAAATGAAAATAGCATACCAAAGTACTTTTGGGCCGAAGCCGTCAACACCGCTTGTTATATTGTAAATAGAGTTTTAATTAGTTGAAAGAAAACTAAACCCCCCTATTAGACATGGAAAATAGAATTCCAAATATCAGTTATTTCAAAAAAAATTTTTTGTTGTAAATGCTTTATTTTAAATACAAAAGAAAATTTGGTGAAATTCGATTTAAAATCCAATATTGAAATCTTTTCTAGGCTAATATAGGTTTGGAGATTCATTTTGAGCAAATAAAATTCAAAATCAAAACAAGAAAGATCTTAAAGATGTTGAAGATCAACATAAGGAAGAAGCAAATGTGCAACAAAATGAAGAAGAATCTTCTGAAGTATAAAGTGATCAATCTCTACCTAAATAATGGAGTCAAACAAAGTAAATCATAGACATACTCAATAAGTTTGAAATGGAAGAGTTGAAATCAATGAACATTCCAATAAACTCAACAATCAAACTAGACAAATATAATCAATGTACTTCCATAAACATAATAAAATATTTAGGTATGATTGGATCTCTCCGTTACTTAATCGCAAGTAGACTCGATATTATGTTTAGTGTGTGATTATGTGTTAAATTTCAACCCAATACTCAAAAATCATACTTTAGTACCATAACACGAATTTTAATTATCTTAGTAGCATTAAAACATTACATCTATAGTATTCTAATGGCACCCCGAAAGTGGGATATTGTATTAGAATTTGTGAATAAGGAAAATCAATTGGTTGATATTCTCACTAAACCTCTAACATTTGATAGATTTTCATACATTCAAAGAGTTTGAAAATTATCGATGAATTTGAAGTATGTGGCTAAATTGAATTCATACTAAATATTCTCGTATGATTCTATATGCATAATTGGTTCGAATTTATGTAAATCTTACCCAAATGATTATACTTTTGTCATTTCATCACTCATGTTTTGATTATTATTTTACTATAAATTTGATGATTATCCCCTTTTTAAACTTGTATATATTTGGCATTTTGTACTTAATTGAGGAGGGATATATTACTATTTTCTATGATTGAATTAAAAGTTTAATCTTATATACCACGCTCTTCCTCTCATATGTGCTACCTTTTTGTTTATACTAAAAGGGAAAATTGAGTAAGATATATTTGAAAAGCATTGAAAAGGGGGAAATCTTTTATTGTTTCCTATACTCTTGTTTTGATTTTAAATACTATATCTTTTTGCTTATGACAAAAGGAGGAAAATATATGAGATGATATGCTTGATAGGAATGCGATGATGGACGATTATGATCAAAATGATTGTTTTGATAAACATATACTTTAAAATGAATTGCTATTGGTTTGTAAAAAATATGTGAAATATATAGATCACATGCAAAATTTATAACGTATATTCCTTTATCAATATGATATCAATTGTTCAATCTTAACTTTCAAATCATCTTGTTTGCCATAATAAGAAAAATGTGAAAATTGTTGACATATGATTGATTTCTTCCTTAATATTTTGATCATAACAAACAAGGTTAATATTGTTTCTAACAATTAATTTTGAGTGATGATAGTTCAAAATTAAAATCAATCAACTATTGCCAAAATCAACACATTATAAATCAAACTCGAAACGAAGATCAAAGTGGAAGTTAAGCATTCAAGTCAAATCATTCAAGACGAGAGCTTAAAAGACAAATGTTAAGAAAAAACAAGATCAAGACGAGAAGTCTTAGAGGCAACCTTCCAATCAAGATCAAAGACTGGACTTCTTAGTTCAAATATAAGTGTACTAATACTTTGATATTTAATAATGAATGATAAAAACTCAAAAATCGTTTTATGAATGAATAGATTATTTCATAAAAACGGTTACATAAATTTTTATTTTTTATTTTTCAAAGAGTAAGAATTTCGACTTGATATTTAAATTTTTTACAATGTTACTTACTCCTTCAAAAGATTACATTTTTTTTAAAAAAAAGTCGAAGTCAAAGTCAAAGTTAAAGCGAATGTCTGGTTTACCAATAGTCGTTTATTTTTTACGCACAACGGCTAGTTGGGTCATCCGGTTCAGGATGCGGACGTCTGGATGGATAGTCCGATTTCCCAGAACTTTGGGCATTTTGACTGTTACAAATACCAATTCACTTTGTATTCATAATACAACTAGAAAAAAAACTTTCTTGTGAAATATATTTGTGAAAAATCTTCTTTGAGCTTACATTTTTATATTTATTTCATTTATTTCTTTATTAAAACTTTGATTGTTAAATCAAACTTCTTGAAAATCATTTCTCTCATCAAAATTTTTCATTTCTCTTTGTGCTCAACTTATTTTTATCAATCTTAAAAGAGGATCGAGTTATAATTTGAGTTTTTGAAGAAGATCTTTGCACTTACATTGCATAAATTTTGAGTTGTATTAGGAGTTTATCGAGTTATAATCAAAGTCAAAGTATAAGTTATTAAATCCTAATTAAAGCCAAAAGAGTTGGGATTTGGAGTATAGTCCTCGAAGGAGTTCAAGATGTCCAAGAAGATCACATATGGTCAAGGGAATACAATTAAAAGTTTAAAGAGTGTCAAAGAGTCGCACAAGTTATGTTCCGAGTTCTCAAATGCAAAATTACAACGCATTTTTTATATAGAAAATAGTGGAATTTGGATAAGGCTATTTCTAGAAGAATTGTAGCTTTTGAGCTAGTTTTCCAACGCATTTTGAATCGGTTCAATCGGATTTCGGGAAAGAAAATTATGACAAAAATACTAACGACTGCTCAGTTGCTGCTCGCCTTCACTGGCTTTGAGCTCGAGCGACGGGTTGATGTCTAGGATACTATTTTGCTTCAAACACTTGGTTTTTCAATCCCTTTTCATCCCGAAAACTTTTCCCTATATATATATCCTACCTTATGAACGTCCAAAAGTGTGTTGAATCATATTTATTCCATAAAGATCATTCCTTTGAAGATCCTAAACATTGATTTATTCCAAAATTCAACCATCACATATTACTTGATCTATAATTTTTTTGAAAACATATTTTGTTGATCAAGTCATATTGTTTCATATAAAACTACAAATTAAATCACACAAGATCTTTTGATCAAACACCAATCCACCTATTCCAACGGAGATAAATCGATACCAGAGATCGGGAGTTGTTGCAAAAACACAAATTCAAGAGGATTAATGTGAGATACCAGGAGTCGGGATTGGCATCAGGAGCATGCAAAACCTTAAATAATTGAGAAATGACATGCAAAAAATCACTGGTAAATGAATATATTCTTCAAAGTATGAAATCAAACCCAGTATTACTAGGACCTATATAAATTAAAAAGCTCATAATTAATTGTATAAAATTTTCTTTTTCCCTTTATCTGTGAGTACATGTATATATGCATATTTTTTTTAGTTTTCAAATCTTATGTGCAGACTCTTCTTCATTAAGCTTTCTACATGACCCCTGTAACGAGTTTTAGGCCGATGATTCCAAAGTTAGATGACTTATAGGGCACCATGTATTAAGATACCTTACAAGATTAATCACTCAAGTCATATAGACTACGAAGAAAAATATAAGATTGTCTCACATTATTTTATGTAATTCAAAATTTTTCTTTGGAGCTCAAGTATTCTTTCTTTTAAATGGAATATATAAGAGTTTAGGTCAACTAGTTTATAAGTCATTCCATATTTAAAGTCAATTCACCTCACAAATGACCGCTATGCCAAATCTCAAACTTACGGTCAAAATCAACTCATAAGAGTCTAATGTGTGTAGTGCATAAAATACATGTAATATAGACTAAGTACTCCAAATGAGTTCTAAACAAATTAATAGAAATTTAATTTACCAATTATGAACATAACTAGTACTTGATAGCAAAATAACATCAGGTTAAAATGGGTCAAAAAATAAATTTAGCGTAATTTGACCATTTAGTGTAATTTGACAATTTTGCCTTTCATTGAACTCGTCAAAATGAGACAAAAAATAAATTTCTTGGCCAACTGGCGGATGGATTAACGGATTCCATCCACGTGTCCTCCATTTGCACTTGTTATTAAAGATTTGGGAGTCCAGCTACCAAAATGAAAAGTTTGGATATATTCTGTTAAGTTTTAAAGGGTTAGGGACCCCGACTCTTATTATCCCTTAATTTTTTACTTTCACTCATTCCTAACTTTAGAAGCTACAGTAAAAGTGAGTTGTCCCAAAATAACTATATAGCCATTCTTGAACTAAAATTCAAGTAAGATTTGTCTTATTCACGAATTGATGAACACAGTACGCTTGTATGCTTTAACTAATTCACTAGTGAAAGAAAATTGAACTTTATTTTGTTCTTGTAGATCTTTTGAAATTTGAAAATGTAAATAGGTTGAAATATGTACTTTTGACAAGTGCATTTTGTAAACTTATCTAAACTATTAAATTACGATATTTTTTGTTACTTTTGATAAATTATAGTTTAATCTCATGTATTTATCGTTTGTTAGGTAAAACTTAATAGTGGAAGCGAAATTGATAGAAAAGAACGAAGAAAATGACTAAAATGGAAAAAAAAATTTGTAGGCCAAAGTGTAAATATTCAATTATTGATTCGGACAACAAAGAAAAATTGGAGAATGTTAGCAATTAGAGGCCAAAGAAGTGAAATATAGTTAAAGTATTTTCACAAATAAATTTCAAGCCGCACAAGTTATGCTCCATATTTTCAACCTCAGACTGAAACCCAATTTTTGTACAGCAAAAGTTCGAATTACAAACTTATATTTCTAGAAAAATTGTAGCCCTTGAGTTATCTTTCTTATTCATCTTGAATCCTCTTAATCGGATATCGGAAGAGAAAGATATGACAAAAATACTGACGACATATAGACATAACCATGCATGACACAAATGTAACTTTCCTTCTTTGATTGGAACTTTTTTGGAACCCAATTTGAACGTTTTTTATTTTACTTAATTCCACTTTCTATAAATCAAGAACGTAGGCAAAAATTTAGAGGATTTCCCTCACCTCATAAATTACTTTCATATCATAAAATCATTCAAGAATGAGGAGAAGAAGCAAATTAAGCAGGGTATCAAAAGCTTTTTTTCATAAGTCCATGATGTAGATTGTTAAAGTCAAGCTATGGACTATAAAAAAGTACTTATTGAGAGGCAATCCAATTTTTGTGTGTTAATAGTTAGTTAGGTATCTTCATCCTTACACATTTATCACGTAAAAAAAAAAAAAAAAATAAAGAAGTAAATTATTGTTCATGCTCGTAGCCCACGGTTGTAACCCATGCCATGTCCCCTGTCTGCTGCTATAAAACCTAATTGCTGTCCCTTGTTCAGTCTCCTAATGGCGTCCGCATCATTTATTCTTTCTTCCCATTCGTCCTTAAATTTTTCTTGTTAGTTATGATGTGTTTGAGCTTAGCCCCTGTTTGACATCCCTACAACTTTACAAAATAAAGTTTTGAATAGTGTTTTTGAAGAATTTGTGGTTGAAAAGTAGGAAAATTTTTGAATTTACATGTTGAATATTTTACTAGAACCTAGATCCCTTAAATGTGTTTTCTTGGGTTATGGTGAAAATGTAAAAGGATATAAACTGTGGATCAAGGGTGAAAGAGGTTTTAAAGTAATTGTTAGAAGAGATGTTATTTTCAATGAATCTGTCATGCCATGTTTAGAAGGAAAAGAAACAAATTTAACTGATAAAGATGTTCAAATTGAGGTGGAGTCTCTGTCTATTGAAAATGTAACATTTGCTCCTACTTTAATTGAATCTGTCTCTGATGAAACTGAAAGTTTAATTGAAC
>CAIGRB010070356.1:9514-25193 GCA_903798255.1 Fraxinus quadrangulata | reverse complement strand
GGGGGGGGGGGGGGGGGGGCCGGTAGGGAAGAAGACGAATTTTTTTTTTTTTTCAAATTCTTTTCTTTTTATTTTGGTTTTTTAATTTAATTAATTTAATTCTTTAATATAAAAATCTAAAGTTGCCTTTTTATCTTTTAAAATTTCGTCAAAATTTGGTCAAAATGTTGACTAACTAATGAATTAACGGTTTTCACCCATTTGGATTTCGAGTGCGAATTTTTGAAATGTTTGGTACCATGGGTGGCATAAATGAAAGGTTTGGTACCGTGGCTATCATTTTCCCTTAATTAAATGGTTGTGTACCATTTAAGTAATTAGTTATTTGTTGTAGTTCTCAAAAGTTTACAATTAAGTAGAACACTGCATGATTAATACATAGAAAATAGATATTAGGAATAACAATATCGCATGTGCAATTCCTTGATAATCTTTTTATTGAATACGATATAACGTAGATAATTTTGTAATTGAATGCATTCTATTCATTCAAATTCGGAATAGGAATATGGTCAAGTCATTACTAAAACAGAATTAACTTATCTTGAATAAGAAATTTGAATACCACATAATTATTGATTGTAAAAAATGTATGAATGAAGCTAAATTATATAATTGAGAATTAAAAATAGAGTAATAATAGGTGGATTCATAATTTCAACACCCACCTTTTATTTTAAAATCATCTTAGGTAATTAGTAGATAACGTAGAATAATTAAAATACATCTCTTTTTTGTTACAACATTCGAATCTAATTGCGAACTAACACAATTAAATTTAAGGTTTATTCCTCGTAGGACGATACACTAACTCATCACAATTATTACTTGTCAAGGATCTCGTAAATTTGTGAATATTGTTCGAACTAGTTTTTTGAATTCGTTGTCGGGGAATAAAGGTTTTAAACTTAATTTATTGATTCGTATTAGATTTAAAGTTATTTATTTTTGTTTTATAATTTTGGCTTCCCACCCTAATTTTTCTTATGTTTAGTATATTTCGGATACTATCAAGCACTATACGCAAGATTCTACAGTTGGCAAATGAATACATTTTTTTGTAATATTTAATTTCAACATGACGATGAGGATATGCTTGTATAAGATGTATATTGTGATCTATGTTATAGGATACATTATGCTGGGCATTGCTTCTATACATGTGAACTCCTTATGTTCAAGCTTCTACGACTTAAGCAATATTTAAGATGTTAAAAATAGTTGACAAATATGACGAAGGTTGCATGCTTGTAGGCAATTATGTACCTTCTGATTGAGATGTGGACATCATACCTATGAGATATGGTCCTCCCTTGTTGAAGGAGAATGTACGTGCAAAATATTATACCGAACTTACCAAGTTGGATGAAAGCAAAATGTGTATGTGAGATGCTGTATATTGAAGCGAATTTGAAAAGTGGTGATATAATCCACTTGAAAATGTTGAAAAGAAAGAATTGCCATTGCTCGTGAATTTATATTGTGAATGGACCATTCAACCTAAAGAGATATCAACTATTGAAAAAGAGTATAAAGAGGATGACAAAATAATTACAAAGGAATGCAAAGAAGAAGTGACAATTAATAAAGTTGAAATTAACACACATTCTATAGATTTCATTGATTATTCGACAATTGAATTTGTGATTAAGTCAGAGGAGGATGTAGATGTCTATATAGTTGAGTTTGAATTAGATGGAATATGCAAACATTGAAATAGGCAACGTAAAGATTTGGAGAATCAACAAAAAGTGGATTAAAGTTGGAAAAAGCCAACTAAGCAAGGCATCACAATTTTTTTTCAGAATTTTATGATGCAGATTGGTAAAGTCAAGCTAATGACTATAAAAAAACTCTCATTGAAAGGTAATCTTATTTTCTTCCCTTTTATTTATAAAAAAGCCTTATTTAGCTTAATATTAATTTTTCCATATTATTATGTCATTAATGATTGAATTTTATTCACTTTGTAGGAACACGAGGAAACAAATGTAGCCAAGTGGATCATCGAGCTCGAAAGTTTCATTCCAAATTAGTCTCCAAAATCAGACAAAAATTTGGAGAGTCTCTTATTCCCTTCTTTGCCCTTCTATTTCGTTTACTTGATTATATTTTAAGATATTTGGGACAATGTCTGATTTAAGTTTTGGGATAGAAAGACATTGAGTTTTTAATGTTTATTTTGTGTAATTATGTAAAATTTATTGCTTTATTATATATGAAGAAATTTAAAAAAAAAAAAAATCAAAAAATTTCCTTTTTTTATTTTTTTGCGTGTGTGAGTTTATTAGCTTTGATGACAATGATTTATTTATTTAGAATTATATGTTAGTTTACGAATTATAAAAAGTTGAATGATTAGATTAATTGACGTTTATACATGTAAAATTTGATACCATTTGAGCACGTGAATTAAGTTTTACGTTGAAAAGGAATGAGATGATTTACATGCTTAATAATTTGAAATAAAGGACATAGATGCAAAACCTAAAAACTACTATATTATATATCTATAAATCAAATTTAGAATACTTTGGGGGTGATCGAGCTTTTGTAGGAAGATATTAATATGAATGGGGATTCCGCGTGTGCTAAATTTTGTGTGGATTTTCCAAGAACAATAAGATGAAAATTATGTAAAATTCATAAGTCAAATGTCGATTTTTGAGAATGAGTATTTAATAAGGGGCATTGCATAAAAAGGAAAAAAAACTACCATATTGTGAAGCTACCATATAATAGATCCCAATGAGGACAATATATATATCCAAAAAAATAAAAAACTCAAAAAGGACAAAGTTAGTGCATAAAATAGAAGACGCACTACAAGCATTAATTAAGCCACAAACACTTATGTGAGATAATTAGACATTTGACAAAGGATTATTAGCTTAATTGATTCTTAGAGGTTGAAGCAATCAATATGAAGAAGAATAGTTGAGATGTTGACTTACAATTAGTAAAATCTATCCAAACTAGAAAGGATACGAATTAATATGAAATCAACCTTAGATTACACCTTGAAAATGAGAGTTAGAAGAATAAATTTGGGGGTATGTATCTCACGAGTGAACAAATGATATATTTAACCATTAAGGGTTGGGAATTGAAACAACTTATGAATTTATGATATTTTACTTAATTCTTCACACGCACATCAATTTTAAATTGGATGAATATAAATTGATTTCTGTATTATGATTTTGAAAATTGTTCATAGATTTAATCCAATGATTTCAAATATGAGACAAACAAGTTATCTGACCAAATTTATTGCCTTGATTGACTAGCCACTAATTAGGTAATTAGCTTTGCATAATTATTTATTGAGATATGTATAGTTTTGTTTGAGAATAAACAAATGTTTAAGTTTAGGAGTTTTTGATAAATGTATTTTTTACACTTATTTAGGATATTAAATTTGGATATTTTGCAGTACTCTTGATAAATTGAAGCCTAATTTTGTATTTATCATTTTTAGGTAAAACTCAGGGATTGGAGCGAAATTGGAAGAAATGAACAAAAAATGGGACTAAAGTTGAAGAAATCTAAAGTTCAAGGACTAAAGTGCAAATATTTAATAATTGACTTGGACCACAAAACAATAATTGAAGAATGCTAGGAGTCAATTGTGTACAATTAAAAGTTAAAAGAGTGAAATATATTCAAAGTACTTTTACAAATTAAATTCCTACCGCACAAGTTATACTCCAAATTTTCAATCTCATTTTAGATCCATTTTTCCTATAACAAATGTTCAAATTATGAACTTACATTTCTAGAAGAATTATAGCATTTGAGTTAGTTTTCTAATGCACTTTGAATCGCCTCAATCTAATTTTGAAAGAGAAATATATGACAAAAATACTGATGCATGAGTAGAGAGATAACCAAGTGCGACGCAAAGACAATTTTCTTTATTTGATTGTAACTCGAGAATAAGAATTAGATTGTGACATCTCTTTCTTATATTTATAAATTTCAGGTGATATTTTTTCATTCTTCTTGTTGTTTTATTTTTTAAAATATGTTAAACTAGATTCATTTGTGTTAGATGAAGATGAAACCTTTATTTATTCATTTTCAATTTAAAAACAAGTAGTTTAGGAATTCTTGTGTTTATTGATTAATTATGCATGCACGTAATATTATTTAAATGCTTGTGCACATTTAGGTAATTAATTACTTGTTATAGTGTTGAAAATTTCACAATTAAGTAGAACATTGCATAATTAACACACAGACAATAGATATTAGGAAAAAATATCTCATGTGCAACCACCTCGATAATTGTGTTATTACATGCGTTATCCCTAAATAATCGTGTATTTAAATGCGGTCTATTCATTCAAATTCAGACTAAAAATATGATCGAGTCATGACTACAATAGAATTAACTTATTTTGAAAAAGAAAGTTGAATATAATATGATTATCGATTGTAAAAAATACATGAATAAAACTATATTTCATAATTGAGAATTGAAAATTGAAAATAGAGTAATAATAGGTGGACTCGAAATTCCAACACCTACATTCCATCTTTTATTTTAAAATCATCTTAGGTAATTAGTAGATAATTCACAATAATTAAAATACATCTCTTTTATTTTATAACATTTGAATCTAATTGCAAACTAATAAAATTCAGTTTAAGATTTATATTTATTGGGACAATATGCTAACTCATCATAATTATTATTTGTCAACGATCTCGTACGTTTGGGAGAATTTTCCAAACAACTTTCATATCAAAAGAAAGACTTTCTCATTTGGGTATGACGGGCGTCTAAAGTGTAGATGGGAGAGGATCTATGGGTAGCAAACCATCGTTAGCTAGCTGGCTCTGTGACTAGGCTCGATCAAAATCATTGAATCTTCAAAATTAAGTAATTTTTTTTTTAATATTTCAATGAGGTGTTACACGATAAAGTAATAGACAAATGAGAAGGTCCCACTTATGTTAAAACTTTTTAAATATGATTATTTGTTTTTTTAAACATGTCTTAACTCAGATAGTTGTGATTCTTTCAGACGAATGATTTTGGTATATCGTACACGTATTTTCTAATGTACATGTAGTTCTTGACCTACTCTTTTCACATTTGTTGCATTCAACATTTCAATTCATTTTTCACAACTACGTGAGTATTATTTGACGAAAAAAAAAAAATACACAATACTTTCGGTTCCTTATTCCAGGTAATTTAAAGTTCTACCAACACTAAAAATAATTAATGTATCATGAGACACATGATTGTCAACAATCCGATCACTAAGATCAGTAGGCGACTTTTTTCTCAACGACAAACAGTTAAATTCTTGCTAAAATAAGGTTCAACAGTATGTCTTGGCAAAAAAAGAAAATAAAAAAATTTATATGTAAATCTATTTTATTATTCCTATCTCATATGTGTTAATTAATAATTTATTTCCTTAGTTGTCATAATAAGTATTATGTATATAATTATATTGAACGGTCTTTCCCAATCTATTTTATCTTTTTGTTCCTATTTCCTTGAATCCTCTCCATTTGTCAAGGGTTAATTTTATTTTTGGTCACTGAATTTTAAATGTAATCTCATTTGGATCACACAACTTCACTTTATTTGAATAAAATAACTTAACTTTAATTTATTTCCATATTAATATTACACTTCGTTAGCTCTCATTACTAAACATAAAAGTCTAGATACAATGTAAACAGTACAATTTGACACCAATATTATGTATCTTGCGTTTATAAGAAAATACCTAATTGTGATATTTGTGTTAAAACTTTCTAAATATAAACTATCTCTCACTTAAAATGTACGTCTTTTCAAATAGTTATCGAATAAAAAATTTTGATGTATTTTTACTTTTCTGTGCTTTGTGCACTCGAATTTCTGCAATAATTACTTGTCTTATTTAATAAAAGAGGATGCGCTTCATTCGATTTTTTATTATAGGTGATTTAAAGTTTGTACTAGAAATAAAAAAATAATAATAGTATCTTGTGATAGACAATTATTACTGTATGCAAATTTATTTCATTGTTCCTATCTAATCTATTTCCAGTAAAATATTAATAATTTTTTTGGTTGTTCTAGTAAATAATATGTATCTATTTTCTTTTTCTTTTTATTTCCTTCAATTCTCCCGATTTGTCTACATGGTTAATAATATAATTTATAAAGAACTTTTGGGTAGATATATTTGGTCCGACATTCAAGGATTCAAATCCTTCACTTTTTATCTTTAATTCCTTGGAGTAAAGTTTGCTAAATTCGAATAGAGAATATAAAAAATAAAGATATAGACAAAGGCACCTATGATTATTTATTAAGTTATGCTTTGTTTTTTATTCTTTTCGATATAAAAACTATTATTGTAAAAACTAACGCGGTCAGCTAATTCAACTTAAAAAGTCGAGAATCAGTCCAAATTGATAGTTTGGTGAACATATAAAATTCATTAAAAATAATTATTTTTTGACCGACATTAACTATTTAACTCTTGACTTTTTGCTCGAGTGACTTTTAAAATATCAATACAAACTTACATTATTTCTTAATATGAAAAAAAAAACTAATAATTAATGCTTTTATTGCTGAATTTATTTTCAAAACATCTACACAAAATTACAATATTTCTTTTTATAAAAAAATATTCTACCTCATTATTGTAGTTAAATAATAAAAAATGTCATTTAGTCTATGGTTACTTAGCAATTTATGTATCAGTGACACAATAAATAAAATGCATTATAAATTTATTAAATAATGTAAGTGGGACTGCGACACATAAATAGTGCTAAGCAATAAACATCAATAAAATTAAATAACATTATTCTAAAATAATTGATGCTTTGCTTTTTTTATAAACACCCTATGCCTGTACTCCATACTAGTTTAGTACAAGTACTAATTTATTACAATCATACTATAAGTACAAATTTTTTTGACAGAAAATTTTGATATACTACACTGGAAGCGACACCATTGGAAGATGGGAAAACATAAAAAAAGAGGCCAATTAGGTTTGTTCACGTCAACGTCGATGTTAATTTTGTTAAAATTTTCCCGTATTTGAAGCTTTATTGAATTTATTAATAATAGAGTTCAACCTAGGTGTAATTGCTTAATAAATGAGGCCATGTGCAATGTTGCATAAAGACCTCAATGAAAGGGGGACATTTTTTTTTTCCTATCTTATTATATGCCATTCATTTGTTTCGACTATTGTCATTCTTGTGTTTAATGATGCAATAGTCGTAGACTCACGAAGAGCCATATGTTTTCGCATCAACGGCCTGTTACAATTCACAACTCATTCTTAACGAGAGATTTGTACAACCTACTTCTAGAGCTGAGGTTTTTCTATACTAGCATAGTGATAGCAACAAAGCGGGATGATTCGATGATGACATTTCTGTCCTCGTAGGGAAATTTCCCTACCTAAGGCGAGTCACGGGTCGGGATTACCATTATCTTGTTTATTTATTTATTTTTAAACTTGTATAATAGAAATCTGGGCAAGGTTACATGATATTATGCAAGGATATATGTATATACTTTAACATAAAAACGGGACGAGTTCAAGTCACGGACCATGATCTCGTCCTATCACGAGGCTGATTTTTAGCTCCATCCCCGTCTCGTAGGCCCAATTAAGCATGCAATCCCGGGGATCAAAATCGGCAGAATTTTTTGACATCTCCACAACAACATACTATGATACAATCACTACACTCGACGTTCTCATACTTTGCCTTGTCAAACTATTGAATTTAAATTTGAACAAGTTTTCTCTTCTTTAGAAAAAGTAGAGAATAGATCACGTGGCTCATCAGTTAACTTCGATCGGAAAGAGACTTTTATATTTCAAGTATACACTTATTGGCAAATTATCTCATCATAAACCTTCCATGATTAATGTACGCGAATGCCTTAGAAATTTGGTTCATGTGGTGATTTTATGCTTCGATTGATAGATGCTAAGCATATTCTTACACTTATCACACAAGTCAATTTGGTTTATTGATGTTGCCCCATGTGTGTAATTAAGAAGACATTTGACTTTAGCCCTGAGCGTGAGACCCGTATTGTTCCTATTTCGGTATCATTCCTTTATTTCCTATTCATTTTCGAGCCAACAGCTTGCTATTTGCATTAGCTAAAGGAATAGATTTCTAGAGAAAATTACAAGAAATGTCCACTTTCACATGGTCATTTGTAATAATGTCAAAATTTTGTTCAATGTCCATTTTGCAATATTTTAGATCAAAATACTCTTATTAATAATTTATAATTCCACACTAAAGACAAAAATGTGCATACAATTAAATATTTTGTTGGCCAATAAAATTTTGACACATAACCTACCCTACTTATTTAAAAAATACACATAATAAATCACAATAAATGTTATATTTCTCATTGACACAAATATAAATACTGAGAATTACATTTCAAATATCAAGAACTTTATGAAATGTAGAGAGCTCTCATGTTTGGAATGAAATCTCGTTCTAAATAAATGAAGTATCAAGATAAATATGGTTCAAATATCGATAACAACTTTTAAAATATCGAGAACATCATTTTAATGTAGCTTTTCATGGAAGCTATTTCTTCTTCTCAAAATTCGTGAAAAATTAAAAAAAAAAAAATGCTTCATTTTTACTAAGGGTATAATAGAAAATTTAGTACAAAATTTTGCTATTTTTACAAGAGTTATCGAAATTAGGCAGTTTTTAATTTACAAGTATAAAATTAGCCATTTTTGTAAATTCTCCTAGATTTCTATTATGTGTTGATGAGGTGACCGCAGATTTGCGTAGGCCTAGTGAGGTAGGTTGAGGTTAATCTAGAGTTTGAGCTCCCAAATAGAATTTTGATTAAGAGATAGAGTAGGGTTACGACATACTGTCTTATATGGAAAGAAGCCACAGTAGTTTCGATGTAGACATTTGGGACACACTCATGATCATTACTTGTATGGGAGACATCCTGCTCCACCTCACGCCCTTCATGTTGTAATTGATGTGGTCTCTACTCCTATGCTTACCATTGATCGGGTTAAGGATAAGAGCAAGGAAAATGAATTGATTTCTAAGCCCCTAAGAAGTACGTATCAATTTCTCGAGCTTCTAGGAGACACCATATGACTAGTTCTTCAGTGGTACATATTCGGCCATCTGATCCACTTGTACCTCCTACAGTGATTCACCTGTTATTATCACACCTACTATTGCTGCTTCTTTGTTGGCTCTTTTTGTTATTGTTGCTCTAGTTCCTACAATTACTAGTATGCTTATTATAGTTACTCCTACATTTGCTCCATCCTTGGTATCTTCTCGAATATTTGCTTAAATCTTTGGCTCCGTGCCATTGGCACATACTAATATTTCTGACCAACTACTTGAGAGGCTATTTTATCATATGAAAGGGCACGACTGCCAGTGTATTCTGAGGTGACTATTCTTCTTAATTCTCAGATACGTAATTCGAATATAGATATGACTCTGACACCTGTTTCCTAGTCCACATCTCAGTTGTTGTGAGAATGTGGAGGCATCATTACCTACCCTGATAGCACTTTACAGACCGAGGTTTAATAGCAGGGACCATTACATAGATGATTTTTTTATGATTAAGTTGGTATGGCAGAAAGAGATGAGGATACATGTTTTGTTACCTACTACCCGAAGAAGAACCCGTGGTCTATATATACTCGTTATCCTACCACTAGGATGATGACTAGAAGCTGTTTAGTCGATGTTAACCCCATTTCCCATACCTATGATTATCTTTGTATGGAATGTAGGGGTGTCGCTAGCAAAGCTACTCCCATGCGCCTGAAGAGAATTATTCAGCTTCATTGGATTTACTTTTTGATGTTTTGGAGTTGATGGTTCTTCAAAAGAACTTTGATTTTGTTCGACGATGGCATTCCTTTGACACGAGGATTGTTAGTGAATGGAATAAAATATGGTGTTTCTAGAACGAGAGGACTACTACTACCGTTATTGTGAGCATTCTCAATTCCTTTATGCTAGAGTTGAGGATCCTAGGCTCGTCGCGTCGATTTGTATATATCCGATGCATGCACCATGTTCACCATTTGTAGGAGGGACTTGTGGGCGGGTCTTTACCATATTTTCCTCGCTATGACTCATGGCTTGTGGAAAAGACTTTTAACGTTCTCGCACATGAGGGTTCATACATAGTCATACACTTGATAGATGTAACATTTGCCTTCTTTGATATGATGATGGATTGTACTCTTATGTTGGGTTTTCATAAGGTCATTTATAACATTCGGAATTAACTTAGGTAGCCATTAGAATTGAATTTAGCAGCTAGAAGTAATTTTTTTTGGGGGAACCTAATTAAATGTTGACCAATAGTGTAGGAACATAGAGCAATTTCTTTTACACATTTGCATATTTTTCCTTGCTACAACTTAGTAATATGATTGCATAATTGACTTAAATATTGTATGTCAATTAACCTAATTAATTTGGTTAATTATTATAATTAGAGAAACTTTCATTTATTAAAATTAGAAATATTATTTATGCATGTGTAATTTGCAATCTCATATTTTTATATGGTACGCTAGAATATTTATTTTGATATAATTTAAATCAAAATTATAATTATATGGCAATAACTTATTAGTAGAAATCATATATTTATTAATATAGTTAATTGGATAATTAGTTGAGAGATTGATTACACTTTATATGAAAAAACATGTCATTAATAAAGGAATGAATGTTGGCACCAAAAATAGGTAATAGAGTCAAACATTACATACCCTTATTTATATCTCCTCATATCGCTTACACTCACACACAACTTATCTTGTATTTTACATCTTTCTTTCTTTTTACTCATCTTCCATATACACTTTCACATTACA
The DNA here is from genome assembly GCA_903798255.1 of Fraxinus quadrangulata. Classification (NCBI taxonomy): domain Eukaryota; kingdom Viridiplantae; phylum Streptophyta; class Magnoliopsida; order Lamiales; family Oleaceae; genus Fraxinus; species Fraxinus quadrangulata. Next base: position 14,283 of record CAIGRB010070356.1, on the reverse strand, counting down.
AAGTTTAGCACGCACGGTGTCCAAGGAATTTTGGAGCGAAAATCTAACAAGATTTCCTCAATTTACTTTGATTTTTTTCCATACAATTGTAATTGTAGTAGTACGAATTGTTCTTTCATTATTTAAATTACAGAAATTTAAGTTATTGTGTTTAAGTGAGTGAAAAAGAAAGAATAAATTATGTAATTAAGGATTTAATAATATTCATTGTATTTTTCTTAAAACTAATGTTAAATCCTCGCATGTTAAAAAAATATTATGTTTTTTCTTTTGTTTATGAAAGTATGCTTTTACGGTACATGTATAATGATTTTAAAGGTACAAAATTTGGGTCATTACAACATGGTATCAGAGTTGGTCTACGTTTCTCTAGATTGAATTTTTTTTTCAGAAGTTCTTTATTAAGAAAATAATGTTCACTGTTCACATAAACATATATATATATTTTTTTTAAAAAAAGAAACATATTATATATTTTTAATGACAGAAACAGGTTTTTATATATATTTAAAAAACTTACTTTTAGCCGCTAAATTCAATTCTAATGGCTACCTAAATTGTTTCCGGATGCTATTAGTATACTAAGACTAACGTCAAGTATGGAAAAGATTGGATAGAGTTTTGATTAACTCTATAAATACATCCTTTTGTCGAAATCTTAAACTAAGGCACTTGAATCGAAGTTTATCTAATAATTCCTCACTACTTCTATCATAGTATGTTGATGATGACTTAATGTTCGGCCATTTTGATTCCTCAACGTATGGATCAAACACCACCATTTTCAACTTTCTTCTCTTAGAAGTGGTCACTCATACTTACCTTGCAGGGATGACTGCTCTCTAGTAGAACTTCTTTAGACTGAAATAGGGATTACATCGATGAATCCGACATGTATTTTGGTGGTGTGTTCTAGTGAGATAGAGAGTGTATGGTTGATGTGGTTGAGCGAGGGTATGATTTGGATCCTACACCAAATCATCGAGATTTATTAGATTAGGCATAGAAAATACTGAATGAGACATTATCTATTGATTAAGAATTTTGAAAGCATGTTGGTTCACCATTATCAAAGATCTGTGTACTTACTGTCAAAGAATCAGCTGCATATTTACCTTCCTTAGTTAAAGAATACACTGTATATTTACCTTCCTTAGATATATTATTTGTATAGGAAAGTTGCACGTAATCATGCTGCTTATTTTCTTTCCATAGAACCCAACTGTTGTGCTTACTGACTTTGTATAAATATGGGGCTGTACGTTACAGAAAGATATGAGAAGAAAATTTAGTTCTTTATCACTTTACATGGTATCGGAGCATTCCAATCTTTTGCTTGTGCCCTCTCCTTATCAAACCCATCATGTCTGACATTGTCAACAACCCTCCGGTCGATGTTTCTCATGGCGTTTATGGGACCCTCCCTACCATATCTCAACTCATTGGTGATGTATCTTCTCCATATTTCCTTCACTTCTCCGATCACCGAGGTTCTCTGCTTGTCTCCACCTTACTGACTGCAGAATATTATCACACTTGGCGCCGCTCCATGAAGAAAGCCTTCAATGGCAAAAATAAACTTGGCTTTGTGGATGGTTCACTCAACAAGCCAACCGGTTCTCCTGCTGAATCATAACTCTGGTATAGGTGTAATGACATGGTGTTCTCCTGGATTCTCAACAGCATTGAGAAATCTTTCCACTGTAGCTTGGTTTACTATGACAGCCCCCGTGATATTTGGACAGATCTTGAAGGTCGTTTTTCTCAGAGCAAAAACCCTCATCTTTTTCGTCTTCGACGAGATCTCTCCACTCACCAGAATTCAACTACTCATCCTTGGATCATTCCAATCATATGTGTTCATCACTAGATGCATTCACCACAATTCATCCTATTACTCATCCACACTCCGTCACTCTCCCCAATGGTCACTTAGTATTTGTCACTCGTGTTGGTTCAGTTTTTTTTATCTTCACATATCACTCTTCATGATGTTCTCTAGGTTCCAAATTTTCATTATCATCTTTTATCTGTTTCACAACTTACTCAATCTTTACAATGCCTTGCTTTTTTTTTTTCCCTTCCTTTTGTGTTTTCCAGGATATCAAGACGAAGAAGCCGATTTGAGCGGGTGAAGTCCGCCATGGTCTTTATTTCTTTACTCCATCCTCGAGTTTAGCCTTCGTGTCCATCTACCCACTTATGGCACCAACGTTTAGGTCATCCATCTCTTCATACTCATAATAAGTCATTAAATATTTTTCATCCCTTACAATCTTGTGATGTTTGTGCTCGAGGAAAATTATCACGTTTAGAATTTCATTCTCCTATCAATAAAAGTACATTGGCCTTTAATCGCATATTTTGTGATATATGGGGAGGTTACCCCACTGCTACTTTATCTGGTGCACATTCTTTCTTAACAATCGTCGATGACTATTCTCGCTACACTTGGACATATTTAATGAAATTAAACTCGGACACCTTCACATGTTTCCGCCATTTTTTCGCTTATGTCCAAACTCAATTCAATTGTATGATCAAACATGTGCGCACTGATAATGGCTAAGAGTTTTTGTCCCATCATCTCCAAACCTTTTTCAACATTAATGACAGTCTCCATGAACGTACTTTTGTCGAAACACCTCAACAAAACGGTGTCGCCGAACGCAAGCACTGTCATTTACTCAATGTTGCCCGCTGCCTTCACTTCCAAGCCAACCTTCCCATCAAATTTTGGGGCAATTGTCTACTCACTGCCACCTACCTGATCAATAGGACGCCTTCCGCTATCTTAATGACAAAACACCATATGAACTACTCCATCACACGACTCTTTCCTATACTCATTTACGTGTCCTAGGTTGCCTATGCTATGCATCTACCCTTTGTCGTGATCGTAACAAATTCTCCCCACGTGCCCGTCGATGCATCATTATCGGCTATCCTTCCAATCATCATGGTTATCTTCTTTACGACTTAGACACTGCCACTACCTTTATCTCCCGTGACGTCCAATTTCACAAACACATATTTCCTTTCTCCTCCACCAATTCAACACCCTTGTCCACTGTTGTCATACCTACTAATATTCTTGACCTCCCTCACCCATCATCGGTTGAACCTCCCTCACATGCCACCATCGAACTTGCTGCCCCGCTGGCCTCTCCTCCTCATAACTCGTCACCGCCACCTCGCCCCACTCGAACTAGACACTCTCCCCTTTACCTCCATGATTATATTTGTCTTACACTTCCACATGTACATGGCGTGACTTCACCTCCTCTGCGGCCTTCTTCAGGATTGTCCTACTTTCTCCATTCTTTTCTTCGCTATGAACATTTTTCTCATAAACACCGCTCTCCTACAAGACTCACATTACAGATCCCATCTCCTACACTGAAGCTTCACATCATTCTCAATGGCGAGAAGCAATGAACTCCGAAATCACAGCTTTAGAATCTAATGGCACTTGGTCTCTTACCTCCCTTTCTCCTGGCAAGCATCCCATTGGTTGCAAATGGATTTACAAAACAAAATTGAAAGCAACTGGTAATATTGAACGCTACAAAGCTCGCCTTGTAGCCAAGGGCTACACTTAAATTGAGGGGTTGGACTATCGTGACACCTTTGCTCCTGTCGCCAAACTTGTTACAGTCCGCTGTCTTTTGTCCATCACTGCGACTAAAAATTGGTTCTATGCCAACTTGATGTGCACAATGCTTTCCTTCATGGGGACCTTGCCGAGGAAGTCTATATGAAACCCCCTCCCGGATATTATAAAAAGGAAGACTCTCGTGTCTGTCGACTACACAAATTCATCTATGGCCTTAAACAAGCCTCTCGCAATTGGTTTTCTAAGCTCTCTTCAGTATTGCAAGCTGTTGATTTTAGTCCATCCACAGCGGACCACTCTTTATTCACTCTTTCACGTGGTTCATCTTTTACAGTTCTCTTTGTCTATGTAGATGATATTCTTTTAGCCGGTGATGACAACAACTTACTTCTTGACATCAAGACTTTTCTTGCTAGCAAATTCAAGCTCAAAGATCTTGGTCCTCTTAAGTATTTTTTGGGAATTGAAGTTGCTTGCTCACCTTGTGGCATTTTTATCAATCAACGCAAGTACACCCTGGACATTTTATCAGACAGTGGTTATCTTGGCTCCAAGCCCCTTAACTTAACCATGGAACAGAATCACAAACTCCAGATTGATCTAGGTGACATTCTCACCGATGCTAGCCTTTATCGTCGATTGATCGGCCGTTTACTTTACCTCACAGTCACAAGACCTAATCTTACATATGCCATTAATAGTTTGAGTCAATTTATGCACTGCCCATGCCAGCCCCCATCTTGACGTTGCCATTCGGATTCTTCGCTTCCTAAAAAAAAATTCCTGAACTAAGATGACTTTCAGGTCGGTGCTTATGCTGATTTGGATTGGGCTAGCTGTCCCACTACTCGTCGCTCCACTACTGGCTATTTTATCTCTCTTGGTTCCAGTCCTCTAGAGGTCTCGGCTCGGCCCACACTCGCACGACCTGAGCTCGGTGGCTCGTTTTGGTTTTTGGGTGAGCTCGGGCCGCTCGGCTCACCAGCTCGTCCCTTTTTACAAAACTTGAAATTTTTACAAAACCTAAAATTCAAAAAATATATATACATTAATACATACACATTTTCTAATTTTTTTGAAATATACATTTTTCAAAACATTTGTAATTTTTAAATATTTATACTATATTAAAGATTTAAACAGTTAAACCTTT
>CAIGRB010070312.1:12375-26244 GCA_903798255.1 Fraxinus quadrangulata | reverse complement strand
CGATTCCGGCGGCTGCTCTGATGCCGGTGAATATTCCGGTGATCGTTCAGCCATCGATTTATTCCGCGACTGCTCCGATTCCGACAATTGTTCCAACTCCAATGATTGCTCCGAACTGTAACTCAACAAAACAACATGTGACCCGTTTATATTGATTTGTGACCTATAATTAACCTGTTACTGTGATCTATGATCTTAATAACTGTGACTGTGATGTGAGACCTTAACAACTGTGACTGTGATGTGGGACCTCAAACCTGTGACTGTAATCTGGGACATTAACGACGAAATAATTAACCACAGTTATATACAATCTGGTCGTTGTTATCAAATTAATTGATCATATAGATCTGTGACCCGTCTGTATTGATTTGTGAATTTTATATGTCACAGATTATTTCTTCATCATAAATCGAAAATTTTATAAATTACCGATTATTTCGAGGTCACAAATCAATAATTTATATGTCACAGATTATTTTATTATCACAGATCAAAAAATTACAGGTCACAGTTATCTATCAGTCACATATTTTCAAATTTATTGGTCACATATTAACTTTTAATCACAAATTGTCGAATTTTAAGGTCACAATTAGTTCAAATGTTAGTCATATACACCAAATATCCCACCAAATTTTATAGGTCACAAATTTGTTCGAGATCACAAATCAAAAATTTTATAGATTACGAATTATTCTGAGGTCACAGTTCAAAATTTTTGTAGGTCACAATTTGTTTATCGGTCACAGATCAAAATTTTTGGAGGTCAAGGATTATTTCAAGGTCACAAATCAATAATTTTATAGGTTATAGATTATTTTATTGGTCACTGATCAAAAAATTATGGGTAACAGATTAATTTTTAGTTACAAATTGTCGAATTTTAAGGTCACATATAGTCCATTATGCGGTCACACCTAGTCTAATCTATGACCACCGTCAACAGTTGCGACCACCAGTTCAATGTTGTCTCTAACAGTATCACCACCACCGTCTACCACCATCACTACACCAACAGTAGCCACGCAACCACCAGATCCACCATCATCACCCACCTCTACCGCGGCTAGAAACCACCACGACCACAGCCAAATATACCAAAAAAATAGATACAAAATCGCCATCACATCACTGTCGCCTCCGCCACGTCAACAGTACTGCCGCCACAAACACCACAACGTCACCACCAAAAAATCGCCACTCCTCAACACCACCGTACGCCACAGCCAACGCACGCACAACACCCACCACCACACCACTGCATGCACAACACCCAACCACAGCACCTACCACCACACCACCACTATTGGCGACCGTGCTCAAAAATCCAGTCAAATTTGCGCAAAAACCAACAATTGTCAACGATCGTGTGCAAAATCAGATTAAATTCGTTGCTGCTCCAGTGACGAGAAGCTCCACTACGCGCGACGCTCCCAGTTGTTGGTCATCACCGTTGTAGCTCCGATCATGACGTTGCTGCCCCAAGTGCGGCTCAGTGAAGGAGACGAGAGAGATAGGGGGAGAGAGAGAAGAATGGAGACTGAGAAGTGAGGAAGAGAGATCGCCATAGCAGCGACGACGTCACAGTAGCGACGGTGGAGGTGGCGTCACAGTGGCGTTGGCGACGATAGTGACGTTTTCATGAGAGAAGGGGAGACGAGGGATAGAGATAGAAACGAGATTGGAGAGGAGAGTTAAGGAGAGAGAGAGATGGGAATAATTAGGGTTTGGAAAGAAATGGTGTGATATTGTTATATTTAGCATATATATATATATATATAATGTATCTAATCTGATTTTTGAAAATTAAAATTTCAATTTTAGAATATAGATTTTGAAAAGTGAAAAATGGTGTAATTTCCACATTTTGGACGGTAATGGGCCAAATCCTATGATAATACAAAAGCCCAGGCCCATTAAAAAATCTTAAGCCGAATATCCATCAAATATGCGACGACTTTTGTACCCTATATAGACAACGAAAATAGCTGCGACTTTGAGAAAACTGTAGTATCAGAAACTGCAGGAAACAGGGAACTGCGAGCCGCCTCCGTCTATCCCCTCTCCGAATCTGCGAGTAAACCTCTCTTTTTATGTCTATAAATCTATATGTACATGGATTTGTATGTATATATGTATTTTGATTGTTGCTTGTTCTTAGGAATTTAATGAGAATTTGATATTTTGTTGTTTGTTTGATGTATGGATTTGATGATCCTTGTTACGCTTTGATACAGCATCGATTACTGTTCTTTAGTTGAGAAATTTTAGATCTGGTTATGGTTTTGTGTAATTCTAGACGATGAAGGATTAGTGCTCAATTTTTTTTGCTTCGGGTTGTGGATTTAATGTTCTTAGCTTATGGATATATGATTCTCTTATCTATAGTAGTGGCACGTTTAAGTGGCTATTTCATTATGGATGTTAGATGTTACAAAAATTGCCCCTTTTAACTTTATTGGAAAGGAAATCTGTTTATCTTTTTGATACCTTTGTACCATTAAAAGGCAATTAAAGGATTGATGACTCTGTTTCTGTGTGTTGATACGTTTAGTAGGCTGTGGAAATATTCATATGACATCAGTTGGAAATCTTTAGCTTGTCTTAATGAAAGAATAAATAAATTCTGTATAAGTGAAACCCTATGAACTTTTGAGTGTCATGATTGAAGGCTCTAGTTTTTGCATAGATTTTATGGCGAAGAGTTGTGAAAGTTCTATTAACATGAGTTCTGGGACTCGTGCATGGATCTTGATTATGCCCCTCAAATGATAATGAGTTTGCTGCATTTTGGATGTTACTATGCTCTGAATACATTTGTCTCAGATTGGTAGATGATTTTTTGTTTTCTAATGCTAATGTTTCCTGTTGATGAATTGCAGGTATTTTTTAGAGCAAAATTCTTATAGATTTTGTTCCATTTTTGAAATTTAGAATCCAGCGAAAATGGTAAGCATGCAGATTGATTTATATATTCAAATACTTTGGATTGCCAGATTGGGTTTCTAATGAAGAATTTTTACTTGATTTCTGCAGGTGAAGTTCACAGCCGACGAGCTCCGTAGGATTATGGACTACAAGCATAACATTCGTAATATGTCTGTTATTGCTCATGTTGATCATGGTATGGAAGTTGCTAAATGATGTTTAATTGTATATGACAGTCATGTATTACTGAGTGCTAAGGATCATGTTTGGATAGAATAGTCAACGACTCGTTGATTATTCTACTGTTGTGTAAGTACTAAGTTTTTCTCTTTTGTCATTCTTACAGGGAAGTCCACTCTTACTGATTCTCTTGTTGCTGCTGCCGGTATTATTGCGCAAGAAGTTGCAGGTGATGTTAGAATGACGGATACCCGTGCGGATGAAGCTGAGCGTGGTATCACTATTAAGTCCACTGGTATTTCGTTGTACTATGAGATGTCAGATGAGTCTTTGAAGAGCTTCAAGGGAGAGCGAATGGGCAATGAGTACCTCATCAATCTTATCGATTCTCCTGGGCATGTCGACTTCTCTTCTGAAGTCACAGCTGCCCTTCGTATCACTGATGGTGCTCTTGTTGTGGTTGACTGTGTTGAGGGTGTGTGTGTCCAAACCGAAACTGTCCTCCGACAGGCTCTTGGAGAAAGGATTCGACCTGTTTTGACTGTTAACAAGATGGACAGGTGTTTCCTTGAGCTTCAGGTTGATGGAGAAGAGGCTTATCAGACATTTCAGAGGGTCATAGAAAACGCAAATGTCATTATGGCTACATATGAAGATCCCCTCCTTGGTGATGTCCAGGTTTACCCGGAGAAAGGTACTGTTGCTTTCTCAGCTGGTTTGCATGGCTGGGCTTTCACTCTAACAAATTTTGCCAAAATGTACGCATCTAAATTTGGTGTTGATGAGTCCAAGATGATGGAAAGACTTTGGGGCGAAAATTTCTTTGACCCTGCCACCAAGAAGTGGACTACCAAGAATACTGGTTCTCCTACATGTAAACGTGGATTTGTTCAATTCTGTTATGAACCTATCAAGCAGATCATCAATACTTGCATGAATGATCAGAAAGATAAGCTTTGGCCAATGTTGCAAAAGCTTGGAGTCTCTATGAAGTCTGACGAGAAAGATTTAATGGGCAAGCCATTGATGAAGCGTGTCATGCAGACCTGGCTGCCCGCTAGTACTGCCCTATTGGAAATGATGATCTTCCATCTTCCATCACCTTCGAAGGCTCAAAAGTACCGTGTAGAAAACTTGTATGAGGGACCTATGGATGATGCTTATGCTAATGCTATTAGGAACTGTGATCCTGATGGGCCTCTTATGCTTTACGTGTCAAAGATGATTCCGGCATCTGACAAGGGTAGGTTTTTTGCCTTTGGTCGTGTATTCGCTGGCAGGGTCTCAACTGGTTTGAAGGTCAGAATCATGGGTCCTAACTATGTCCCTGGAGAGAAAAAGGACTTGTATGTCAAGAGTGTCCAGAGAACTGTTATTTGGATGGGAAAGAGGCAGGAAACTGTTGAGGATGTACCATGTGGGAACACAGTGGCTATGGTTGGTCTGGATCAATACATCACCAAGAATGCAACACTGACCAATGAGAAGGAAGTTGATGCCCATCCAATTAGAGCCATGAAGTTCTCTGTCTCACCTGTTGTGCGTGTGGCTGTCCAGTGCAAGGTTGCATCCGATCTTCCAAAACTTGTTGAAGGTTTGAAGCGTTTGTCCAAGTCTGATCCTATGGTGGTTTGCACTATTGAGGAGTCTGGGGAGCATATCATTGCCGGTGCTGGAGAACTCCACCTTGAGATCTGTTTAAAGGACTTGCAGGAAGATTTCATGGGTGGTGCTGAAATTATAAAGTCTGATCCAGTTGTGTCCTTCCGTGAGACAGTTTTGGAAAGGTCCTCCCGCACTGTTATGAGCAAATCACCTAACAAGCACAACCGACTTTACATGGAAGCTAGACCTTTGGAAGACGGACTTGCTGAGGCCATTGATGATGGGCGTATTGGTCCACGAGATGACCCTAAGGTTCGCTCCAAAATCCTGTCTGAAGAGTTTGGTTGGGACAAGGAGCTTGCAAAGAAAATTTGGTGCTTTGGTCCTGAAACCACTGGTCCAAACATGGTAGTTGATATGTGTAAGGGAGTCCAGTACTTAAATGAAATCAAGGATTCTGTTGTTGCTGGGTTCCAATGGGCTTCTAAGGAAGGCCCCTTGGCTGAAGAAAACATGAGAGGTATTTGCTTTGAAGTCTGTGATGTTGTTCTTCATGCCGATGCCATTCACAGAGGTGGTGGTCAAGTTATTCCAACCGCGAGGAGAGTTATCTATGCTTCGCATATTACTGCCAAGCCTCGCCTTATGGAACCTGTATACCTGGTCGAGATCCAAGCACCCGAGCAAGCTCTTGGTGGTATCTACAGTGTCCTGAACCAGAAACGTGGTCATGTGTTTGAAGAATTGCAGAGGCAGGGTACTCCACTTTACAATATCAAAGCATACCTCCCTGTTGTTGAATCATTTGGTTTCTCGAGCTCCTTGCGAGCTGCAACCTCTGGGCAAGCCTTCCCCCAGTCTGTATTTGATCACTGGGACATGCTGTCATCTGATCCACTGGAAGCGGGATCTCAAGCTGCAACTTTAGTAGCTGAGATCCGGAAGAGGAAGGGTTTGAAGGAGCAGATGACACCACTCTCCGACTTTGAGGATAGACTGTGAGACAATGAGTAGCTACTCAGACAAATTTGATACCTCTGGTACAACCTGTTTTTTCTGTGAGTTTTTTTTTATATATATTTTGGTGCATTTTTTTCATTTTCCTTGGTAGTATTTTGTATTTGAGTTCCGGATTGGAATCTGCTATGGTTTTGCTTTTTGATCTTACTTACAAAGACAAGGATGTGCTGCTATTTATGTGCCTGTTTCTTGAACTATTCGGCTATTGGTTCGAGTGATAAAGTTATATTTCTGATTAATAACTGATTGCCTTTTTTATTCCGTAAAATAAACCCAATGTACTACTATAAGGGGAATGAATATACCAAGGTGGTCGTTCACCAACTCCCTGGTGATCTTGTGTAGTATTGCTCTACTTCAACCTGTTTTTCGTGTACAATAGGGGCTTTACAACACTCAAATATCGGAATGCTTTGATTTCTGTTTTGTCAGATTGTCAAAAACTGCAATATATGATACTGCATCAACCTTAACTGCAGATTTTTCCTTACCATAATCTTTTGTTTTCCTCTGCAAAACATAAGTGAATAAATGGGTGTGCAAAATTTCTCTCGACTGTGGGCCCTTAAAGCCTTATTGCAAGAGTCGTTCTTCTATATGGTATAACTATTTAGAGAGAGGGCTCTGACTTTTATCTCACATCTCCTGAAACTGCTTTTTATTTTCAAAATATTTTATGGATCCAAAACTTTTAGGTGGTGCTCGTCTGGGCCTAATAAGGATGTTGATCCTTTGATTCAAGTATAGAAGAAATGAAATTTCGCCTTCTTGACTTGAGCATATTAAGATGCATCCGAATACGTCATATTAACTTTTTAACCATATATTTTTTAGTTTTCTTAATTAAAATTTACTAAAAATCTGACTTCTAACTAAATCAAACGTGACTTGTTATCTTACGCTCCGGTAAAATTGTGACTATTAAGATCTCGACTATATGTCAACATAATAGCACGGCTGACCGACCAACGAAATTGTACCCCCATCTCATTTTTGATCAGGCATTTTCATTTCGAATTACTTATCTCCAGTCTATTATAACGCCAAAGAATGCATAAATACAAACTACGCATCTGATATGAATATACAATTGTTCATGTATCCAGTCAACCATATTGATATGGATGTATGAGAAATAAGTAAATAACATTAGGTGGGGGGCAACTCTAAATGCCTTTCACATCAAAAATTAATGGGTAAAGCAAGAAATATTTCCAAGTCCACAGCAGGGAGGCTGCTTGTCCATTTACGTATAAACATGAACTATTCGACTTGTGATTTTTGTTGACTTGTCAAATTCATTCACCTAAATGAAATATCAAGCCGCACAGTTTACTCAGCATTCAATCCTAACGTGCTAAGAGAATATCATAGTCAATATCTAACCTAAAATGGCTCCAAACTAGTCTTGGTTCTCAGTAAATCTAAAGGGACTATTTCATATTCATGATCGTGACTGTAAATTAAAGTCAACTAAAATGAATTCTTTTTCGTCTTTCCATTCGAGAGCTATTTTATGAACATAACTGCAAATTAATCCTCGTTCCCACTAAACTATACGAACGAGTTCTTTTCATTATTTCATTCAAGGACTCTTTCGTGGTTATGATTATGATTGCAAAATTAATCCTTGTTTCCAGTGATTTTGTACTCGATTACATAATTTATTTTATTTTTTCGTCACTCCTAGAGGACAGTTTCATAGTTTGGGACCATGACGATGGACCAAATTTAGTGATTCTTGGTGGAGTCGGCTCTCAACTCCATATTTCTTGTCAACTACAGAGTAAGAATGTGGGACTTTGGTGGAAAGATTTAAGGGTTTCATGCCCACTTGTCTTTGATGGAGAAATTATTTCAAAAAGGAAATTATTGCATTTTGAATATTTTTTCCCAATATATTGACTCATAACTAAGCAATTTGACACCCACGTTACAAGAAAAAAGGAAAAGAAAAAGAAGAATAATTCTCTGTTAGATACGACGTGTTACTTCCTGCCTACATTTGGCACCACTGAAAAAGTTTGCCCTATAAATAATTCACATTCATTGGTTCATAAGAGGATAGAGAAACAAAAAAGCAAAACCATAATACTCTAAATATATAATATTAATTTTTAAATGAGATAGTTCGACGTGATATTATGATAGACTGTGTATTTGAACTCCAATACCATCAATTCGTAACAATTTTTCTTTTCTATTTTTCCATTGGCCTCTCTAATGAAAATACTATTGGTTCACCACGTCTTTCAATATCTTAATTAATATTTTTAGATAAGTTGATTTAACACGTCTACCATCTCGATCGCCCTTCATAATGGCAAGAGTGACATATCACACATTAGCATTGTCAATGTCACAAATATGGGAAAAAAGAATCAATTGAAAAAAATCATTATTTCCATTGTTATCATTATTCTTTTCAAAAAATCATCCAAATTGAGGACCTTCCAATACAAAAAAAATAGTAACCATTGTCCTTTTATCTTTTAACTTACTCCCACAAACAAATTGCCAAATCCATTCATTACAAATTATGATTCCAAGTCAATAGTTAATCAATGGTCCCTTTCTTTTTAAGCCTATAATGTATTCTTACTTAACTTACCTTGCCTTTTTAGAAGATAAGCAAATTATTTAACCATCTTTTGCATAAAAGTGAAAGGGCACAAAGGACTCTTTCAACTTTAAATTATTGCTTATTCACTACAAGGGAACAGAAAAGCTCTTTTTTTGCTTTATGGTCATGTAAATAATTTTTATTATTTTTTTTTTTAATTTTTTTTGTGGTTAAAGTTCTGTTGTTTCCAATCAATTTTCTTAATTAACCAATCGAACCTTACGTTATGAAAGATTTCTCCATGGAAAATTAGAATATGAGCATTCAAAGAGTAGGGATTTGACTGAAAAGCCCCTCTCATACTTCAAATGAAAAATTATGAATAAAAATGGATTGCATGACTAATTAAGAGAAGGAACTGTTTGTATTTGTTGAGATATAATCTAATTGCGGACACGATTGAATTTAACCTAATTTAGGATCATCAATTAAACTTTGATTGATTGTGATCTTCGGGAGATTGAGACTCATTATATTGAACTCTGAAGTCTTCGTTTTGAAAGTGTTCGGAGATTGTCTTAGATTTAACATCAAATTTTAAATTTATGAAAACAAAAACTAATCAATTTATAGAAAAAAAGTTGTGTGGACCCGATAATTTTCTTTTACGCTGAGAAGTATCAAAATCTTCAATTGTCTAGATCAGCATCGGAATCTCTTAGTTCCATTTCACCAAGTGGGAGTGCTAGCGAATTGGGTGCACCAAGAGAAGCAAAATGTATCCATCAATATTGGGATATTAGAGATGTGCAATCAACCTTTTTGTAGAAAAAATAAACTACAGAAAAATGTTAATTTTGATAAATAGAATTAACGTGTGACCTATCGGGTGGGGAAAAAATTCGGCACTAAGAACTTGTTTGAAATAACTTAGATAAAAAATTAACAATTAATTTTATCTACACATCTAATAAAATTCACAATTCTCATTGAATGCTCTAAATCGTATATGGTCCAGATTGAGTGGGGGCCCAATATAAGTTAGTGACTCGGTCAATTATTTCTGTGTGGTGCCTCATTAAATTCTGAGTTTGGATTTCGTACAGGGGCCCACTTCTAATGCTACTGCGTTCAATTTGGGTTGGTGGGTTTGTTGGACAAATCACGGGTCAAATTCAAATTAGTAACTAACCCAATTTGATTTTGCTCTTAATGCAAACCTACACTCTAGTCGTGGGCCTTTTCGTTTAAAACGATAATTTTTTTACATTTATTAAATCACTTGTCAAGTGCATTTGATTTACGTGGCAAGTATCTATTGTCATTTTTTTCTTTTAACGAAAATACAAAGATTTTAATTCCACATTTTAGCATTATCAATCGTTGCTTCTTCTTTCAAGTGATATTTAGGATCGACGTTTGCACAATCTCAACCCCTGTGTTTAGCTAAAAATAAAATATTTAGTAGATTTTGATAAAATATGTAATTGAAAAGTTAATAAAAGTCGTGAATCTTTTAAAACTAAATGTGTGTCTGATTGCATTTATTTTTCATGAAAAATATCAGTTTCCATCTTCCTACTTTGGAATGTTCGATTGCTATTTTTTTCCACTGAAAAAGTTTTCCAACTTTTAAAAGTATGCCTAATTTTACTTGTTTTTTTAAGGAAAACAGTTTTTTTAGGAGAAGTAGATTTTTGTTTTCCTTAAAATAAGGAAAATATTTTATTTTCTAGGAGATATTTTCATGCCCAATCAAACACGCTCTAATTGTTCAATTTACTTAAATCGAATAGGACTCAATTAGAATATGGTGCTAATTGAATATTTAAGGTAGTATTATCAACCACTTGCTACGAGATTTAGCAGCAAAACAAAATGTCAAAAAAAAATTAAAGATGCAACTATCTTATTCCGTGACACATTCATGATGATGGACCACGTACTACTTCCATGAAATTCAATTTCTGAAAAAATATCTCTTTCGAGTTTCACCATTGATTAATTAACACCCTTTTCCATAAATACTGACCAAATAGTTTCACAGAACAATAAATTCACGTGACCGTAAAATTTGGTCTTAGATCCATTTGATTTCGAAAATGTTAGCCTATCAACGAAATTTGTTAGTCATTACATTAAAACACCCCATCTCTTCCATCCAATTCCCTCACAACTTTTAATTGGGTATCCGCTCCCATATATATGTGAAAAATGCAAAGATGAATGTTTGTCGAACTTTATAATTGTTTATAAACAGTAAATTCAAGAAATGTATAGTTAAAAAAAGGATAAAAGTTGTGAATCTAATTAAATTATAATGTATAAACAATATAAATTAAATAATCATAATCTTTAATTTAAGCTAATTAATCGTCTAGATTTACTAAGCCCGTCATTATTGAGATAAAAATCATGTTTTAAAAATGATAGTGATTTTTTTATATAATGTATGGTTAAAAAGTAGGGAAATTTTTTGAATTTACGTGTAAAATATTTAATTGCGTGGATGTGGTTAAAAATGAGTATAAGAATTGAAGATTTTTATTTTAACGAGAGACAAACAAAAGCTAAGCCTGCATTTGACAAATTTATAATTTGGTCAAACTTAATTTTACTTATTCATAATCATTTCTATATTATCTATATATAATTAAACAATTTGTAAATTCTTCCCAACGAAATATATAGACAATAATCAAATCAGTAGTGCTATATATACGTCATAATTTATAAATTTGTTTATCAATAGATGACGTGACGAGAATGACGGAGTCAAAATCTCACTAATCAAATAAAAAAGGAGCCCGAAATTTGATTATGTCATTTTCCTAATCGAAATGAGCCCGAAATTTCCTAGTCTGAACTGTCTCAAAGACTTTGGACTGTCCCCTTTCAAGGTGATTTTTCTCTCTCCACTGCGCACGTCGATGCCACTATACATTTTCCACCATGCACGAGGTACGTACTTCTCATTTTCGTCTCACCTTCCGTGCTACAACAGCGACATTTGCGCTGCTACTGCGTGACTTTCCATTCAGTAGTTGACTACACATTCATTTCGTGACCGGATGAAGATAACCAGGAGGGAAAATTTTGTACTATTTGCGACAATTTGTAATTCTGAATTTTTTTATTTTTTCAAAAACGATCGTCAAACAGATTAACATGAACAGTAGCGGTTTTGAAAGAGTTACAGATGGGGCAAGTATAGAGAGATGATTCGCAATTAGTACAGAGGCAGAGATGCCTGCACGGCAAAAGCAATACGGACGATTCCTGTTCCTTACAGCTCCTGCACATTCTCTTCCCGATGATTGGATCGAAGTTGCTGCCGCAGCACGATTGAGATTCGTTGTCTGATGCCGCCGCCGCCTCTTCGTTCCGCCGCCGTGGCTGGCGGTGGTGATCTTCCTGGACCTGGTTGAGGATTTGTTCGAGATTGCATCTCAAGGTGTTGGCCGTGGCTTCGCTTGTCTGTGCCAAATTTCTCCATATTTGGTTCTCCACGCATAGCGATTTCACTCTTTCTTCCAGTGCCATATTTAATCTCCCAATCTTCTCAATTTCTTCTTCTTTCCCCTTCAGTTTCTTCATTGATTCTTCCTCGACTGCCTTTACTATTCTCAGAGAATGTCCCTTTCTTCTCTCTTCAATTCCAACCCTCACTATCTCCGTCTGTTATTCAAATCACCGAACAAAAATCAATCCACAATAGATAAATTCAAAAAAGGTTAAAAATAAGAAATAAAGCAACGAAATTAAAATCTCACGTGTTGAGAGATTAATCGATCGATTTCCAATGACTGTTGTTGGATCTGAAAGGAAATATCTTCACCGAGAAACGTGCAAGAAGCGCAACTGCCGTTTTGTTTTTGATTCTGACTCTGATTCTGAACAACAATAGGGAATGGTGAAAGCAAATCGTCTCTCGAACGCTTTCTTGAAACCGGAATAGATTCGTTGATCACGGATCGGTACACCGGGACAACCGTCTCCGAGGCCATCACGGTCCCCGATAAAGGCGCCATTATACCGTAACCTATCGGAATACTGCACATATTTCCATTGCTTCCTAATCCATTCATGGTTATTTCTCTGCATTCAATCAAAAATATCCATATCAGATATTACATCAACCAAAAATACGAAAAGGAATTCTAAAGAAGAAAAAGTATCTATGATCTACCTATTCTCGAGAATCCGTGGAGGGAAGAGATTTATTTTTCGTGCTTCAACACTCAACAGCCATTAATATCCGTAATTTCTTGTTTTTCTTTTTCCTTTGATCACTAGCTAGGGACGTATATCAATTTCTGCGTGCGTTATATAGAAGAGTTGTATACAAATAATCTCTGTATTGTGTGCAGATTTTGATTTCTGGATGGTAGATGTTGAGAGGAGAGTGCGAGGCGGAGAAGGGAAGGAAATGAAGAAAATGCAAGTCCGAATATGAAGGGGTTTATTCAGGGTTTGGTTGAGGCGGCAAAAAAAAAGGAGTCTGTTCTAGGGTATTTAATGGGAAATACTATTAATAACTTAAAAAGTTACTTGTATTATACTCTATCAAGATCAGACTTTAATTTTATCCATACATTCAAAATATTATTCATTATTACAATATAATTCGTAATCTTACTACTATTAGTACTAAAAGGTTACTATTGATCAAACCCGATCATAGGCTTAAAGGGCCGTTTGGGATATTGAATCATTGTCCCTGAACATTTTATTTCGATAGTAAGTTGATCCTTATAAAAAGGGGATTGAGTTGGTACCCAACCTTTAACTGTAGTTACACAATCGTCTCAGTCTCACATTTCAATTTTATGAGATTGGGTTTTACTTCGATGGATGATTTTTACTAATTGAAATGATTCATATTTCTATGAATTACATGATGTAATTCAGTGCAAGTTCGTATCAGATTCTTTATAGTTGTGATTCATATATATAACAATTTACAAATTTATTTATGAACTGATGACGTGGCGAAATTTGACTGATTCTTACTAACCAAATAAAAAAAATCCTCAAATTTCTTGTTGTCATGCATTACATAAAAACAACTATTTTAAGTGATGGAGAGATTTCGACAGGTTTATTTCATTTTCTAACAACATCACTAATATGTAAATGGTAATATACAACAAATATTTTTCATTTATTTATTAATGAGGATTGATCTTGCAACTCAAGTAAAAAATTGAGGGCAAACTCAATCTTAGAAATGTCGAAGACTAACATGCTACTAGAGTAATAGGTTAGGGACCTAAAGAGTATAGTTTTTCTTACATTTGTATATATTGAACGGAGATCCCTAATTATTCTTGCACGATTGAGCGGAGATCTAATCAGTCCGTAATTGGTGCAAATTGCAGGGTGTAATCCGTAATATAAGCACTTTAATATTTTCAGTTTAAGTAATGATATTTAGTCCCATTAAAATTACAACTCCAATTTAGATGACGTTAATATTACATTAGATAATAGATGAAGTTAAATAAGTCATTTAATTTCACATCCATTTTAAACTATTATCTAGCGCCGCTTAAATTGGAGTTACAATC
>CAIGRB010070312.1:0-10254 GCA_903798255.1 Fraxinus quadrangulata | reverse complement strand
CATTTTTTTTTTTTTTGGGTTAATATAGATTTGGATGACTTGTGCTATTAGAATTATGATGGAAAATATTAGAAAATGATTTACAAGTCTTTACATGTGGGGACTTTTTTACTACTAGAATAATAGATTAATAACTAGAGAACCATTTTTCTTCAATCTAATGAGTCGAGTTGAAATATTCAGTAGAATATGAGTGTAAGCCCCTATTTATCTATTTATTACAGATTCTTTTAATTTCAAACTCATTTTCAATTACACTTTCTTAATAAAATAATTTTACACGTGATTAATAACTTTTCTTTACTTTTTAATTACACGTTTTCAAAAATATCACTTTTCACAAAATATTTTCTCAGAAATGCATCAAAAATTGACAGAAGTTATTATTTGCATGTTTGGGCATATCACTATTTCGTGTAAAGTAACTATTTAACATTGTTGGTGTGAGAAGTATAATTAAATGATTCATTTAATTTCACCTCTCATTGAGCTTATCATATTACGCCACCAAAACTGATGTTATAACACCGGTGATAAAAAATAGGGATCACATTGTAAAAAATGGCATACGCCTAGTAGGTTTGCCTTACGTTTCTGGTCTGGAGAAAAATGAGCACCCGAAGCTGCATTCACGGACTTAAATTAATGGGCCCATACCTCCCCCCAAGTTTCATGTGTCGTTACCTAGTCAAATTGGACTTTCATTTTTCAAGAAAAAGAAATTGTTTTTAGTTCCCTTTATTTTTAATTTAACCTTTTCTCATCTTTCAAGTTTTTAACTAGTTGTCCATGATAGACATATGCATAGACATTTTTCAATCTGACATTGAACTATCACATATCTCGTTTTTGGAAAGGTAACATAGCTTGTGTATCACTTTCATGAGTTGCATTTTCCTATGATATCTCGAAAACGAAATTCTACTACTCGACTACAATCTTCATTCTCTCATATAGATCTATATGATGAAGCACAACATTCATCCCCTACATTTGCCTCATCTTTGTAATAAATAATTGCGCCAATTTTTATCTACACATTTTTTAGGGATTCATAAGTATCACACACTTATTCATTTATCATTTCTACCTATTTATTTAAACCATTTAAAAACAATTCCCAAACATACTTGATCCTATGTCTAGCATGGATGGATAGAGAGGGATTGATTCGTCGAGTAGGTGTATAGACTTCAGTGGTTGAAGATAACTCTTGCCACAAAAACTTGTTACAACGTTCGCTTCCTTTTCTTCTAATTTGAAGAAAAGAGAATATATTTAACATGGGCTATGAAGGCCCATTTGTAAACGAGCTTCGCACAAGTGAGCCCAACAACAATATGCTTGTAAGTCCAATTCCTTATCTAGTTCATGATTGGGCAACATTACAAGTTACTTATAATTCAACGATCAAAGTTGACTCACAGCTACTACCACCACTCATTTTCATCACATTATAATTTCATCAACTTTTAATTTTATTCAAACAAGATAAATGGATAGGCAAACGCCATTCCTTTATAGCTATAAAAGGAGTGGAGGTTTGTGTTTATTCTGTGTAAAGTAAATCGTGGAGTCCCATCTTAACAAGTAAAACATGAAAAGAGCTGAATAATATTGTAGCAAATGACGAGAGCAAAACCATTAGTTACCTGCAAATTTTAACTCCTCTACAAGTTCGTTTTCGAGTCGCTCCTTCCTGAGGCAACACAAAGGCAAAGGCCATCTGCTACATCGTAAGTTGGCTGCTAACACAGCTAGTTTTCGAGGCTAAAATAACTTCAAAGAAGTGATGCTATCAAATATAGACAGCATAAAGACAGACCAAGTTGAAGAACATAGTGCCTTCAACTTAGAGGTTACAATTGAGAGCACCTCAGAGGAAGCTGAACAAACAAACTATATGAGTGCATGGCACCATGAGATGAGAGAGATCATTGGAAACTGGAAATAGAATCTCCCTCAAAATATTTTCTTTCAATCTCAATGTTTATTCAAAGAGGAGCAAAACTCCAACCAGATTGATCGTAGATTTGACAGCTTCTTCAATTACCTTCATATATCTAGATCCAAGAAAAATATATTCCACATAGGAAAAGAATGAAGTAGATATTTTAGTTTGAGTCAAGCAAACACAATTTGAAAACCACCAAATGTAACAAGACAGAGAGGAAATTGATGCACCCATCTGACCAAAAACCTGCTCACCAAATGCTGATTGCCAAGCAAAAAGCAATAAATGAAAGAAGACATCAATAGAAATATGAATAAAAACACAGTATCCATTCATAGAACAATCCTTAGTAGTGCAAAATGGATAAAATAGGTTTTAACACGAGTCTTTCTTTGGAATGACAAAATAGAAGTAGCAGAAGCTAATCATAACTGTAGAGCCTAAATTTTCTCAAAACATAGAAAACAAGACGCTTGAAGATGAGATAGGAACAGAATAGACAACAAGAAAGCTCCTCTACAGAACTTCATTCTGTTCATCGTGATTGCCAGGCAGCCACAAAAGAAGAAGCTGGTTCTGAAAAAAGAACGATCTCACCATCGATTTCCATCCTTTACTTGGATCTTTGTCTCATCTTTCGACGCTTCCTCTTCAACCTTCTCATACGCTTCTTCTTCCACTGTAAAATGCATTAAAATGGAACTTAGCATCTTAAAACTCTAAAGCCAAAAATTATATAATGTCCATTATGAACATCGGTTATCTTTCCACAAAAGTTACTACTTTTCAAGCAAAATTAGTGAACATGTAGGATTTGTTAGTTTCTCATCCATTGTAAAATGCATAAATTGGAACCAGGTATCCCTAAAAGCTAAATCTAAGAAATATATATTGTACATTACCATCACAACATATCTTTCCACAAAATTTACTTCTTCTAAAGACAAATTTATTTTCACTTTCCAATTCAACAGTCAACTTATTCCACCTTTCTTAATTGTTTTTTTGGTAAATACACCCTATCCAAAATTCACAAGTAACACTGCTGAACTTGTTTGTAGAACATGTTATGTACAATTAGAGGGTAACAAACCAGCAAAGGCCGTTTAATAATTGAATCAGAACATGCTTTCCACAGATTAAGAAATGACTCGATTTGAATGTTCATATTCGCATTACAAGATAAGAAGTAAAATCACTAAATCCAGAACAATAACCAGTATTTAGCATGGGGACTGCTGTAACCGGCTATGGCAGAACTACAACAAGAATAAATTCAAGACAATCTAATTAAATAATAGCAAAACAGAAACAAAAATATCACAAAAAAGAGACAATTAACAACGGAAACCTATGATCATGTAGGCCCACATAAAGCAAAGCAAACTTGCAAAAAGCCAAAAACTATAACGGATATCGATTAATAAGATCGCTAACAAGTAATTACTCTAATAAAATATATCACGGAAAATACCCACAGCAGAAGTAAAAAATAGAAAGTATTCAAACAATTAACCCCGGAAATTATGATCAAGTAGACTTACTTAAATCAACACAAACTTGCAAAACAATCACGAAAAACAATTTAACAGCATCACAAACAAGATTTTACTCAAATATTACAATTGGGAAACAAAATTAAGAAAAAATAACTAAAAGATTAGCAAGGGACCACTAACCTTAGCCCTCATGTTGGCCTAGGGTTTTTCACCGACTTTCTCTCTATCGTAGTCCGCCGAATTTGTCCAGATGGAACTGCCGAATGCGATCTTGAAGGACGTCGATCCTTTCGATATTTATAGGAGGTCTGGAAAAACCCTAATTCGTCTTTCAGATTCGTCATCAAGTGAAGCGGGGTATTCTTGTCATTCCGTTAAAGCCGACTTTTGTTTTTCAATTTCATTTTCTTATTTATTTTTAGTTTTTAACGTAGCAATTGTCTTTAATTCTTTATTAACGAATTCCTGTCCATAAATATATATTAATTACATAATTAAATCTCGCATGACAACAAAATGGCAAAATTGTGATTTGACTATGTTTATATTGAGATAATTTCGTAAGAGTTAATTCGATCTACGGTCATTGAATTTTGTTATAGTTATATTTGCTCATCAATCTTTAAAAAATTACTCGTTGCTCACTAAATTTTGCAATATATTACTGATTACTCACTGAAATTTAAAAGTTTACTCGTTGCTCACTTCAATTCGAACAAAATTACTCATTGCTCCTAAATTTTGTTATAATTAATAATTATGAAAATGACACGAATGATTAATGAGTAATTTGATTTAAATTTGGATGAGTTACGAGTGATCTTTTCAATTTTAATAAGCAAATAGTAATATATAAAAAAGTTCAATGAAAGAAGAGTAAATTTTTGAATTTCAATGAGCAATTGGTATTTGGTAACTAATAACCCAATTTCACAAGGGTCCATGAGTATATTTCATAGATGGTGGTTATAATTAATAAAAAAAATATTACCCAGTTAATTTCTACTTCGATGACATTTTCCAGGCAAGAAAAATTCCTTATCTTCTGATTGATTCAATTTTAACAACAAATTATGTCGAACGAAACCCTAGATGACCGTCCTCAAGATTCCGGCTCCGACGAGGAACCGAGCGTTGTTGTTAATGGTGAGGATAATAATAGTAATAGTAATGCAACTAGTTCGAATTCTTCTGTGGCAAAGGGGTTGTCCTCTTTGATTTCTTCTATAATCACGGATTTCGATTCCAGAGCTGAAGCAACCTCTCGCAGTCAAAAACAACTCGCCTTCTCCCTCGATCGACTTACCGGAGGTTTCTCTCGTTAAATTTTTTAATTCTAATTTCTGTGAGTTAATTGTTAATTGTAATTGTGCTCCATTGCTATATGTGGCGTGTAAAAATTAAATCTTTGTTTTGATACGTCTGTTTGAAATTATCGAGTTGTAGGTAGGTTGCATTTTAATTTTCTAAATGATTTGCATGGAATTCATTGCTGAAGTTAGAGAATTTGAAATTAGCTCTTAATTTTCTTTGTTGCAATTATTGAATAGGGTGCTTTGGCTTCCTAGATGAATATCTAGAATCTTTGTGCTTGGAAACTTTATAACTAATGCTTCCAAGAATTCAAAGTTTTTCGTTACCTGTCAGAATAATTCAGTTATTAAGGAAAAGAGGCTAAAGGTTATCCACTGTTGCAGCAAACTAATCGCATGAGCTTAGTAGTTCCACCTCTCACCATACGTGTGCATGTGTAATTGAATTATAGGTTATGGGAAGGATGTAAATATTTGTCAACCAAGTATTCTTCTCTAAAGGATATCCTGGAGTGTTTATGTTTTTTGGCTTCTATATAATGCTCAGTGATCCCTTGTACACCATTTTTATTGATCTTTTTAAAGTCTTTGTAACTTTGTACTTTTTACAGAGCTTGATAAATTGCTAGAAGATGCTCCTTCGCCATTTATTATGCAGCACGCTGCAAGGATATCTGGTGTTAGGAGAAGGGTCACATCTTTAAACTCAGTTTTGAAGTCTATACAACGACGAATTGACAATATGGATCGAATGCTGTCAGCTGGATCTTTGCATGGTATGATCCTCTCTCTTCTTCTTTTCATCTTTAATTTCAAAGGGGTAGTTGAATATGGAAGGCATCACAAATTATATTCTTCTTCTTCATTAGTATGTCATTGTGAATCTCGTGTTATTTGATGTACATGGAACTCCCAAAATTAAAAGATTACCTGTGGATTTTGATTTTAAAGGTTTTATCAATAGATATAAAATCCTGTAAATGTGTAAAGTAAATGGTTACAAAATCATCTAGAAACTTGGGCTAGTTTATTTATTTTGTTTTGGCGAAGCTGGGTTGAGTGCTGGACAAAGGAGGAAACAATTTTAACCAACTTTCTAGGATGAAGATTGCAAGTATATATGTTAATATGTATTTTACAAGAGTTGGAGTTAATGAAACTTGAAGATGATGATATTTTGGTCATGAAAGATTCGGTAGGAATTGTTGATGGTATCAACGCCATCACATGGTCATGATGACATGAAGGTGGGATATTGGTCAGATTTAGAGCAAAAATTGTGGCTGAGGCTCACAGTTCAATTTATGCTGATAAATTTAGTTCAACAAACCAAGATTGTTGATGTTTGCATAATCTACAGAAATTGATAAATTTAGTTCCTAATTTCTGCTTCCATTGTAAATTTAATGCATTATCAAGTTTTGGATTGATTTGAGACACAGGATTTCTACTACATTTTCCTCTCTTTTTAGACAAACAATGCACTCTGGCTACAAAGTTGTAATCTGTTTGTCTTAAAAAACGTTATGCTGTCGCCTATAAAAGAATGGAGCTGATTAAGTTTCCTGCTTGTGTGGTCAACATGCCTTACTATATCAATAATCCGTGACTCATTGTTGCTTCTTGCCCTTTGAGTTCAAATATCCTAGAAACTAGTATCTACTTTTGTTGACTAGAATATTAATATTGTAATTATTACATTGCTGCCTATTTGCAATTTTGAACTGGTCATTTGCCATTTTTGCTCCTCATGTGTGTAATTTTGTTTGGTTTGTGTTTTAGAAACTTATACAAGAGATTTTTTGTGAAGTCCATGTTAATTTAGTTTATATGTCTTGCGCTTGCAGAAAAATCGGTAAGAGAGAAAGCTGGTGAACATTAATATTTCTCAATACTGGAGGTACTTCTCATCTTAGTCCAATTTTTGTATGATGCAGCAAACAGTTTTCATAATTTACTAATCAGAGGGAAACTCTTTGTAATCAAATTCGGATTGAGGACAAGCAATTCTCAATAAACTATAATACTTCCAAGAACAGAGATTAATTTCTTGCTCATTTTTCAGTTTTTCTTTTGTAAATTCATCATTTGAGAGGAATGTATCTGCCGTTTTTATTTATTTTCAGCTGTGCAATTTATTATGTCATGAAAACAACCAATATATCTCAGCCTCTTGCATCTAGCATGTTTGCAAAACTTACAACAGTATGCAAATAAGCGGCTTAACAGTTGGAAGAAAAAATATATAATTAAACAATGGTACTGTGTAAGCTTCTTAATCATAAATTGATCATATTAACATGAAAGCTTGAGTCTAAAGGTTGGCAATAGACACCATCTTGTAGAATAATTTCTTTTTTCTTGCCACAAAGTTATTGCATGCTTTGGCTCGTCTCTCGTATAAAATAAACTAGAAAGAAAAATTATCGCATCTCTCTCTTTGTTCCTCCCTTCCTCGTAAATGATTTATGGTTTGGACTGTATATAAATGCTTGGACTATGTGTAACCAAATGTGTAATTCTTATTCTGAACTGTTACTTCTCCATATAAGAATTCAAAGTGTGCCCATCAAATATTTGAATGATGCAATGGGTAATTGTACAAGAAATATTTGGATTTGCCATCAATAGGTACAGTAGTTTCAGAATATTTTTTAAAGAGAGAATTCTGATGATATTGTGGGTTGGGTTTGCATGCCCTTCATCGGTTAAGGCGAAATCTACATGTAGATGGAATTCAGGGTAGTGTTTATCCACCAGCTCTGGTTTTATGTTCTTTGGACTCTGATTTTTATGAGAAATGACTATTTGACAATAAAATTTACTTTCAGGTGTTTGTGGAGCAAATCTTGATGGAAAATATTACTAAATACTCGGGGAGAGAGCTTGAACGTTTTTTGTTTCTGGGTGGAATGCTTCTTGGTTTAGCCATTTTCTCTGCTAACAAGGAGCTGGTTCTTGAAATCATTCTAAAATATGCTAGAACAGTAACTTGGACAACCATGCACAATTTGTACTATGACATACGATACATTTAAGGATACTCTGATGGCAATTGTATATACTTTTTGTTCATTTGCTGGTCCAGCCTTTTCTTTTTAACTTTTTTGTCTAGCAGGATCCTGTCTTTTTACTTGAGATTAACAGAGCAATGCATCTTCATCTCCCCAGATGTTGAAGTATTTCTTTTTTTGGTACTGTTTGAATTTTAAAAATTAGCTTATTCTTAGTCTAGCATCAAGGAATTTTCTTTCCAACTCTCTCCTATTTATATTTTCTGTTTATTAAGAATGAACGTAGGTTAAAATTTTGTCCATTATACTTGGAATCAATTCTTGGCTACTTGGAAACATATTCCTATTTTTTTTACAAGTAACTGTTGCAAAAAAATAAAAAAATACGATGGGGGAAACAGTTCCTGAAAATAAATCCAAAACATAATTGCCTGCAAATCGTGCTTAAAAGTTACTTTTTTCAAAGAGTAAGTATTTACTATTTACTCTGCAGTGCAATGCTTGTACAACTTGTAAGCTCAATCATGATGATCCTTATCGATTAGCCTAATTTAAACCCTTGTGCGTATCTTTTTATAAGAAACCAAATCAGGTGCCCGTGTATTTTTTTTTTTTAAGATTCCAAGGAAAAGGCTTAGCGTCTTTTTGGTTTTGTTAAAAATTAGGTTTTTTAGTAAATTTTGATTAAAAAAAATGATAAACTGTGTGATTAAAAAATTGATAAAAGTTGCCAGTCCTATAAAATATATGGTTAAAATTAAAAAAAAAAATGAATTTTAAAAAATGTGGACTAAATATAAACTTGGCCATATAAAGAGTTCATCTATTTTCAAGCATATGCGAAGTTTTAATTATTTGTTATTCTACGGATACCCAAGTATTACAAGAAAATCCTACGTGTCCATAGGTTGTTGAACAACTCCTAGTCCAAAACCTAACAATAACAAAACTCAAATATACACTTGTGTGGTTAACCTTCAATCTTCATTAATAAACAGCTGTAAACGAGGGAATATATTGAAAATAAAATTTAAACAAATAAATTTGTTTCTCTCCGACAATTTAATTACTTTAGATATATAATATATTATTTCAACTTTCACTTGTAGAGAGAAGACCTTGCCATCCAAATCTTCCTATAAATACCCAAAATCCCCTTTGCTTTTCATCATCAAACTCAAAAACTTATCTTCTCCAATTACTTCTTCAAAAAACCCTAGTTTTCAATCTTCAAATAATCATGGCCAGAATCATTTACACTTGCATTTTGATTCTCTTTGCCATTTCCATTAGCACAGAAAAATGCAATGCTGCTCGTCATCTCCTGCAGTCAAATATTCCAGGTTTGCCTACAATTCCATCACTGCCAAACCCTACAATTCCAAATCTTCCTAACCCTTCAGTTCTTCCCCCTATGCCTTCCATTCCAACAATTCCAGGCATGCCTAAAGTACCTTTCCCTACAATTCCCTCCTTTCCAAACATCCCTTCTATTGGAAACATTCCATTCTTGTCTCCACCACCTTCCAAGTAGAGAGAAAAAGAGTACTATGCATGAGCTTTATTAATACATTGTAATTTACATTAAGCTTTTATTTGGAGTCGTAATATAGATTGAAGTTGGTTTGATTTAGGGAAGTCGACTATGAAAGTCATTGAACGAGTAGTCGGTCGGACTTTTCTTCGTGGTTTTTTATAATGCATCGTGAGTATGTTACTATGTGTTGTATTATGTTATTTGATATTGTAATGTTTTTCGATATTATGATAATATATACGTCTTATAACAAATTCACATCCGATGCATCCCAAAGGCATGCACCAACCCCAACTTCGATAAAGAGAAAAAGTTTTAGATTTAAAGGACGTCTTTGATATATATGTTAAATTAAATATTATTAAATATAATTTACAATAAAGTTTTAGATTTAGGGTCTATTTACAATTTGCAGATTTACAGTTTGTATTTTGCTTATTGGTAAACAAAAATTATATTTTGCATAAAAAAAAAATAGAAATATTTGTAAATTTGTCATTATAAAGCTAAAAGACCAAAATACGTATAGTTAAAATCACAAATCACACTTTATATATTAATTTATGTAACACTTTACATTCTGCTTGTTTAATTATTTTACTATTCTTTAAAATTTAATTATAAGTATAGGCAAAATTAGGGGGACAAATTTATTTATTTATTTTTTACTGAGATGATACATTGCAAAAAAAAAATCCGTTAGTAAATTGAAGTTCCTTTTTAAAAAAAGTTTCCCCTTCAAAATTAATTGGCCCAAAGAACACGCACCCCCGCAATCCGTCCCTCATAATCAGAAGCTTATGATATTTTATTAAGTGCGTGTTTGATTGCGAATTTAAAATTTACATGGAAAAAATAAATTTTCAATTGCTTAGAATTTATTTGTATGAAAATTATTAATTAAATGTGTTTGATTGATTTAATTTTTAATTTAAAA
>CAIGRB010070290.1:6053-23893 GCA_903798255.1 Fraxinus quadrangulata | reverse complement strand
ATCTCCCTGAAACTTACTTTAAATCAGAATAAATTAAAATTAGAAGTCGAGCTGAAATTAGAATGAAATGCAAGAGTTGAACTTTTTGTCATTAAGAAAAATTTCCCTCACAAAGTGTCAATAGTGGAATTGTTATCGTCTTCGAGACTACGATAATTTCTTCTTGCGATGATAGTACTTTGAATCACGAGAAACAACAAAACAGAAAATGTTTTATACTATTTTTTATAATGCAAGGACTAACGTACAATGTTACGAGTACATGGCAAAATATGGAAGATGAAATGAATTCTTTAGAACATGGTGGTCTTATTTATATTAAGTCAAAAGTTGTGACTTTCTGGACACAACTCAGAGATTATGTCTTCTCTGAAAATATCTTTTCTAGACATGTTTGTCTTTGAATGGACATGTTTTTTTTTTAGACAATATTTCTGATAGGCATATGTTTGATGACACATCATGATCTTAAAAATTTCAAAATTAATTATTTAATCATGAAATGATTAATTAATATTCAAAAAGAATATATTGGCTGTGCCCATCTAACTATAACGTGAACCCATAACCTGCAACTCGGACTCGAACATGTGCACATGTTGTGTCGAGCCAAGCCGTCTAATTGATTGGACGTATGGCGTTGGCAACGCACGCGAACCCAATAGGATCTAGGTCCTCTTCCTTCAAAGATTAGTAGTACCGCTTGGGGCTCAAACCTAAGTCTCAAGGTAGGGAGTCGAGAGAAATTCATCACTTTATTCTTTTCCTACTTGGGACAAAGTTTAATCTTTATCCCTTCACATTTCAATTTATCCATTTCAACCACCTTACTTTAGGTATTAATTTCTCATTCATCCGAAAATAGTTTTGTGAAATTAAATATATCACGAACATCTACTCGCGGAATAGAACGTGTTTGACCATTGACCAGCACAAAACGGATACCGGGTCCCACTTGACCCATTTCCAACAACCCTATCTATTTAGCATGGTTGATTTATCTTTGAGCTGGTGGTGCATAAAATGATAGATAACAAAAATATTAACATAACAATTTTTCAATCACAATATATTTGTCTTCATGTAATTTAGAAAGAACTTTGTAATTGAAATTTTTTGAGTAAAGAACGAATGAAAAAATTGTTTTGAACAATTCGATTTTTAAATGTTTAATAAAGAACACCGGAAGAAATTTAATAAACAAAACTCTATGTCCAATGCATTATTGTACTTTGAAAATGTGTACCCATGTTAAATATTCGTTTGGCAAAGATTTAAAATTTGAAGTTGAATCAACTACGGAAGTTGCTAGTCAACTTCATACTTCTTGTTGGAAATATGTCGGCATGATACAATGGAACAAAAAAGATGCCATAATTGTTTTAATACCAATTGTTATGAATTTAGATAGCAAGATAATAAAGATAATGAAATAAATAAAAGGAAAAATAAATATCAAGATTTACGTGGAAATCAAATACGAGAAGAAACCACGGGGTAGAGAAGGAGAAATCCATTATAATCAATAGCAATTATGTTTACAAAATTTCAATGCACTCAATTGAAATTTAAAACTTTCAAAATGTTGTATGAATCTCTCGTGTTTTGTTGTGTGTTGTGTTAATTTCTATACAAATCGTGTCATATATATATCTTAGAGAACAAATTGTAGAAAAATAGAAGTTCAAAACTCCGTCAAAAATAGAAACAGTCCTGGGCTGAATAAGCATGTCACTCGAGGGAGAGCGATAGGCTGGTGACAACCCCGTCACTCGGGCAGTGTCAAACAAGCGACTAAGTCTCGGTTTGTTTTCTACCGAACTCGATCGAACGTTCAATTAGCAAAAATGCAACGTCTTTTTCTTCCGATCCATAATTTTGATCTTTTTAAGACCAATCTGATTTAGACTCTAATACCCATTAAAATTTGGATTAAACCACGACACTTTCTTATGGGTTTTGCTAGTGTGACACTCTAGGGGACGTCATGTTGGTTGAACGTAACGTGGCGTGGCCACGAATAGCAAAATCTCTTTTTTATTTTGTGGTGCTCACTTTAACGAAATTTAATGAATGTTGGTTGGTTGAAATGCTACTTGCGCCTATTAGCTGGGCTTCAAGTGGCGGAATAGCAAAACCCCTCTTCTATTTTGGGGTGCTCTGTGCTCACTTTAACAAAAGTCAATGAATGCATGCTACTCTTCTCTCTTAGATTATTGAGCAGCCGAAGAAAGGCAGTGGTGCAGATTTGACTAAAATAACTCCTTGGCTTATCCTATGTCCCCGAGCTCTTGGACTCAATTGGTTTTTCGCTACCTTTCTGCCCTTTCGATATCATCATTAGTGACACTTAAGCATCGACATCGAGTTATCATGCTATCGAGGTGTGAAAAAGTTATTGTGTGATTACAATAATTTTCCGAAATTTCTTTATAATTTTTTTTTCCCGATTTGAGTTTTTCGTGTAAATAATTGTTCTAGTTATTGTTTTCAACTAACCATGTATGTGATTAAATTATGATTTAAGTTAGTCAAATATTTTTTTTTATCCATATATTTTATAGAATGCACAACTAGTCAACTAATATTTATGTAACTTAAAATTTTATTTTATTCACATACATGCACAATAAATTGCTACCCTAGCTTATAAATGTATAAATACACGTAATTGTAGGTTCAAAAGAATTAAACCTCAAAAACTTTCTTCTCTCTTTTACCTAATGGATCTCCCCTTTTCCTTTAGCTTTAATACTGTCGCTCTCTTCTTATCCTTTGTCTTCTTGTTTCTCGCAAAATGGAAGAAATCCAAAGCTGCTAATAAGCCCCAAAACCTGCCACCAGGTCCCAAGACATGGCCTGTAATTGGAAACATGCACCTTGTAAGTTCATTTCCACATCGTTCTTTCAGTGATTTAGCGAAAAAATATGGACCCCTGATGCACTTGAAGCTTGGTGAAACTTCAACAATCATTGTATCCTCAGCCGAAATCGCGAAAGAGGTATTGAAAACTCAAGATCCTATTTTTGCAGCTAGGACAGGAACTCTAGCTCTTGAAATTGTTCTATATAAGAACAAAAACATGTTGTTTAGACCACACGATGATTACTGGAAACAAATGCGTAGAATATGCATTTCAGAACTCTTAAGTAACAAGCAGGTCAGATCATATGGATCCATTAGGTATGACGAGGTTCTTAATCTCGTCAAATCTATTAAATTGTCTGCCGGAAAACCAATAAATTTGACAGAAAAGGTTACCTCGACATTGACTTCCACCATGTGCAGAGCAGCATTTGGTAAAGTATGCAAGGATAAAGACACACTGATTAAAATAATGAGGGAAGCTTTGGTCTTAGGCGGAGGCTTCGATATTGCTGATATGTTTCCTTCGTCGAAAATACTTAAAATCCTCAGTTGGAATAAGCAAAAGGTTTTGGCAATGCATCGCAAACTTGATGAGATTCTTGAAGGTATCATTGTTGAACACAAACAAAATTTGGCAAGAATGGCCAATGTCGAAGGAGAGTTGGATCAATCCGGAGAATCTACAAGAAGGGGAAATGGAGAGTTTGGCAACGAAGATTTAGTTGATGTCTTCCTACGAGTAAAGGGAAGTGATGAACTCGAGATTCCATTTGAAAATGATAGCATCAAAGCTGTTATTACGGTAAGATTATACATATATGTTGAACTACCTCATTTTAAAACTTTAAGCTCTCATAGAACTGACACACTTTCAAATTTAGCCATTCAATAGTATAATATTTCAGCCTCATCTTTGTTTTTTTTTTATTTTTTGTTCTTCTAGTTTTCATTAACGAAATTCGTAAATTTGTTATAGGAAATGTTCTCAGCTGGAACAGAATCATCATCGGGGACAATCAGTTGGGCTATGGTAGAACTCATTAGGAATCCTCGCATAATGGCAAAGGCACAAGCTGAAGTACGAGAAATGTTCAAGGGACAAAAAATTATTGATACACAAAACTTGAAGTACCTAAAGTTGATAGTTAAAGAAACTCTTAGACTGCATTCTCTTCCTCTTGTTCCAAGAGCTTGTACAGAAGATTGTGAAATCAATGGATACTTCATACCTGCCAAAGCCACAGTTTTCGTAAATACGTGGGAAATGGCAAGAGACCCCAAGTATTGGGACAATCCATTAGCTTTCGAACCAGAGCGATTTGAAAACAACCCAATTGATTTGAACGGAAATCATTTTGAATTTCTTCCATTTGGGGCAGGAAGAAGAATATGTCCTGGAATTACATTTGGTTTAACTAGCGTGGAGCTTTTGTTCGCTCAACTTCTTTATAACTTCGACTGG
Organism: Fraxinus quadrangulata; assembly: GCA_903798255.1. Classification (NCBI taxonomy): domain Eukaryota; kingdom Viridiplantae; phylum Streptophyta; class Magnoliopsida; order Lamiales; family Oleaceae; genus Fraxinus; species Fraxinus quadrangulata. Next base: position 19,562 of record CAIGRB010070290.1, on the reverse strand, counting down.
AAACTCCCAGAAGGAATCAAACCAGATGATTTAGACATGACAGAGAAAACTGGACTAACTCCATCAAGAAAAGAAGATCTTTACTTAGTTGCTACTCCCTATGATCCTTCCAAGGATGGTTTCACCTACTAGGAAAAAGTAGATACATCAGATATGAGCTTCTAGTAAATTCATTGATATCATCATGTTCAATAATCAAATACGTTACTGTTTCTTATAATCTTGTCCGTTCCCTTCAATGTACAATAATGTCCCAATCATAGAGGATGGTGTTGAAAAAACGAATTCTTATTATCATACGTTATACATGAAATATCATCAGAGACTTTGGGAGGCTAACAGTACTTCTTAAATTTTTGCACCAGTCATCTGTCTCGCTCTTTATTCTTCTTTGAATAATGCTATCTAGCATTACAGATGCTACAACACCAGTTTATGTGACGCTAAGTGATAGATCCAATCAAAGATAGAATTAAGTAACTCGTTTAATTACACATCTCATTTAATGCCACATTAGTGCTAAATATCATTACTCTTTTTCTTTCATATGTTTGTGTATTTTTTTTTTCCTAGAATTGCCTAAAGTGAGAAGCGGCTGAACCCTCCATATTGAAAAAATTCACAGCATGTCATAACTTAATTTCAGTTTATAAAACCTTGTAACTCAAGATCTTTATGTGATTGAATAACTTGAAATTTCCACTCCAGATTTGCATTTTTGATCACCCCAATGGTCCATAAATCAATCACAATGGAAGCAAGGGCGGTCCAAAATCAAACTAAAAGAATTTCAAGCCAGACTAATATTTGAAAAAAAATTTACACATCAAAAAAGAAAATTTTACATAAAAAAATTTTTTGCACGTCAAAAATGAAATGGACTGAGAACTGGACCGAGTTGTAGCCCAGTCCATTCCCCCCCCTACGTCTGCCCCTGAATGGAAGGAACCCATTACTCACAATATAAGTGTCAAGTTTTATGTGTTTTTTTTTTTTTTTTGGCCTATTTTTTTGTAAGAATTTCTCATATTTTTTACCATTCTTTTTTCTCATCTATCTCAATACAGCACAATTATAGAGATTATAGGGAGTTGAGGAAGCTTGACGCCAGTTACAGCTTTGGAATCACAATCATTGTCCGGTTGGTGAATACAATCCAGTTAACTTGTCGATCAGCCGCTTGCAGCTACTATAACCACAAACCAGCTTGAAAGAGATTCAACAATCTAATGGTAGCCCTGAGGAATGGCATCCTCTGATAATTAATACTTAGAAGTACTAAATAAGTGAGTCTTTGGTCCGAGCAAAGAAAAGGACCTCAGAACATCTCCAGCGTAGCACCATTTTGCCATTTTCACCCTAAATAAATAATTTTAAAAAAATTACATTAATATTTACGGCGTACATAAGTAGCTGTAAATTGCAAAACATTTTACGGCATGCCTTCACTGAACACCGTAAAAGGCATTCAATATACGGCGTGCTTTTTCACACGTCGTAAAAAGTTTGATACTTTTTACGGTGTGCATAAGCATGCCTTAAATTGCACTTTTTACGGCGTACAACTGAACACCGTAAAAATAAATTTACGGCATTCAATAGACGGCGTATTCTGCACGCCGTAAAATGTAAACCACTTTTTACGACGTGGCTTTACCGCACGCCGTAAAGAGGTTTTTAATGCTTGCAATGCACGCCGTAAAAGGTACATTTTGTTGTAGTGAACCTTCCTTAATAGATTACAATCAAATTTACTTGACTAACAATGAACATGAAGTCTTGAATTGTTTAGTCTTTGTTGTAAACCAAAACAATAGTACCTACACAATAACTTTCCTAACTTATTCAGTTCTCATAGTTGTGTTCATTTTGGCCTTAAACAAATCTTGGTTTCTTAAGTATTTTAGAGAATTCTAGTTTTAGAATGTTCTCATAGAAGTCACCACACTTCACACTTCTGCAGATGAACTCTTATTATTAGTCTCCTTCCATATAATACTTGATGTATAATGCTTGATTCTGAACAAAATTTCTCAAACGGTGCTGCATATTTTTCATCTCGGTCACCACGAATAATCTTTATTTTTGCCAAGTTGGTTTTCACCCCTGTTCTTATAGTGTTTAAATAATTCCAAAGCCTCATTTTTGCTTAGTAAGTGTACATAATAATATCTTGTACAATCATTGATAAAAGTAATGAAGTACTACTTTCACTTTGCACAAATTTTAAGTCACATTTATCACCGTGAATTAGTTCTAACGATCTTGTGAACTAACCATAGATGTCATAATTTAGCCATTGCTAAACACTGAGCTCAGTTTTTAACCGTTCAACAGAAAATAGTTAAGTAGTCACTCTACCATTTTTTCAGGGCGATGATTCCCGATATGAATTCATGTTCTCTATTTCGCTCATTCTTAAGCTCCTAACTCATCGGGATATTTGACCGATCAATTTGATCTCACCTAATGATGAATCAAAGAACCATTAAAGTCAAAAAAATATATACATAACACTGTCAAGAGATTTAGATGAATACACCACGATCAAGTGAAATTTAATTTTTCGCAGGGTCATGCTATAGAATTAAACTCAATACATGGTCCATTCAATACAATCCAAGTGTCCTAGTGTCACCTTTAGCTATTTTTGTGATGAGGACAAATTATAAACCCAAATAGTGAATTGTTCAACACTACAACCATCTAGTATAAGGTGCCAACCCTTATACATAAGTTGTGAACAAATTATTTGTGATCAAAACATAAATTATGTCACACTGTACTACTCAACGCATGTACCCAACTTATATTATCACAAGTGATCATAGACACTTTAATTCGCATGCTCAATAATTAAATAAATACATAAATTAAATAAAAATAATTTTATTTAATATAGGAATATTGTTATTTTTACATCAGCAAAACTATACTACATGGGTACACAACCCAACAAAAATTGCTAGGGCCGACTTGTGTTTTTGCAAAGCCACAGCTTAAAAGATTGGCGATTATAACCAGGAAATGAAATGCCAAAGAATTGAACTTTTGGGAGACCATCTTTTAGGCTTATATTCTTGTCTTTTGGATTTTCTACTACTAGAAGTTCTTTGCCTTTTCTTTAATCATCCTACAGAATTCTTGAACTTTTGGACAATTTGAATCATGATTTATTGTTTAGGAATCTACCCTATTATTATTGTCTTACTCGCCATTTTCTTGCTTTATCTATAAACTTTAATTTGGTTTTAGGTGAGACCATGAAAAGGTAAGGTTCTCCTTATTTATAGCAAATTTTGTTCCTCTATTGTTGGTATCTACTATTTTCTTTGGCCAGAAATTGGCCAACAATGAGCGAGAGACCATTAATATTCTGTTGCATCTAAAATTTACTAATGAAATACACATGGAATCACTATTTTTTTTGTTTTTTAATTGAAAGTACCATTTCAATTCCAAAGTAGAAAATATCACAAGAACTACATTCATTTTAAAAATATTATAAATGAATGATATTAATTCTTCCTCAAATGAACTTAAGTAGGTTAAACGGGGATTTAAAAAGGATGAAATATTGATTGCTTTAGTTGTTTGCTTGGTACCAAACTGAAATAACCAAAATGACAATGTGTATTATATCAATTATATTGTCAAAGCCTGGTATTCATGCTATATCAAATCAATATAATTACCAAATTGCGAGAGAATTTGTCATCACTAATTAAGATTAGAACATTCCCTCGCTATATCCATCAAAAAACCACAACAAATAAAATTATTTCATCAATGTACATCTACGACGATAATATCACTGGTATTAGAAGGGTCTCAAAACATAAATATGGAGCTAGATGAGGGGCCATATAAAACACGCTTTTGAACTTGGCCTTTTAGTTGCAGCAATTGGTTAGGCATTTTCAATCCAGAACATATACAACCTATTATCGCTTTCCTGGTATATTGGTTTATATGAAAATCTAAGTTAAACATCTAATGTGGCATGCATACTAATAGTAATAGTATAAGTCACATGCTAGTATAGTAATAATGTAATGCTACTAAAATATTGATATCGCAATAGTCCTCCATGTCCAAGTATTGATATTTATATAACGCGTTGACTTTTGGATAAAGGAGAGGCTAAATGGGCGTACTTAGGAGAATAGAGGCTCGACTAAGTGGGTGTATTTACAAGAACAAAGGCTCGACTCAGTGGAGATGCTCAACAAAATGGATGCACTAAGGAGAAGCAGATGCACTTACTAGAATAAGGCTTGACTAAGTGGTGCAATTGGGAGAATATAGGCTCAACTAAGTGGACATATAAGAGAATAGAGGCTTGATTAAGTGGGTACACTTGGGAGATTAGAGGCTCAACTAAGTTGATGTACTTATGAGAACGGAGGCTCGACTGAGTGGGTGCACTTAGGAGAATAGAGACCGACTAAGGGTGCTTTGTTTAGTTTGTTTCGTGGAGTGCACATTACAGAGTAAATTGATGGTTTGTTGTTGCTTCGATATGTACAGTGACACTGCGACAAAGGCCATCCATCTGAAGAACTAATGCTTGTAGGGCATATGGTGAAAGTTAGTGTCGAAGGTGGTATGTACAGAGTTAATGTGGGTAGATGTGCATGGAGCAGTTTGTGGATATTTGTCCATGAGGGGATGGTGCTGCTTTTATTTCATGCCATGAGAGGAATGCATGTTGATGTCAAGCTCACTTTTCTCTACAAGGGCGTAAACAAATTCCATCGAGACTAGAGTAATCCTCTCCCTATATGACACAACAAAGTCGCCAACAGCTAGGTGTATAACCTTTATGTTAGGTTTTAGATGTTTTGTAATTGGCAATTTTGTAAACAAAAATATTGAATTGTACTATGTTTAAAAAGTCAAGGAGTTTATTAGGTCTAGGGTTCGAGATTGGCAAAAAGAGGAAAAACGGCGTGAATTTTCGCTAGACTGTCGTCAAGGTTTGGCTCGAGCTACAAAAACAGAAATATCGTCCCTGGACTGTCGCCCTTACTTCGCTCGAGCGACATGCCGTCGCTATGACCTTGCTCGAGCGACGTGGTTATCCGAGAAATTTTTATTTCACGATTTAAAGGCTTTTTACTTAGCACATTCATTTTCTAACCTACCTATATATACCAAAATACATCTAAACGTGAAAATTAAAGTTGATCATTGAGAGAGTTTCATCAGAGATAATTTATTCATATTTCCACTTTCAACCATCATCTTGTGAGTTTGTTTTAGTGAGAAAAATATCGTTCCTATAATCCAAATACAAAATCCTTTTTTCCTCCACATCTGTCAGAGTTTTGAAGATCGAGAGAAGTTGACTGAAGTTTTAGTGTGTGAAGAACAAGGTGTTCTTTGTTGATCCACATGAGATAGACGATTCCATAAGGTTAGGAATACTGCAGGGTAGCGGATTCTAGGAGAGTTTTGAAGATTGCAGTTAAGGATTGGTGCAGGGGATCACAGTTTCCAGGAGAGCTGTAAGAACTTCAGTCCAGAGATTAGATAGTACATGTCATCATCTAGTGTGGTAGATTGTAAGTGTTTGAATCGTTTATAGTGGATTGACTGACAAAGTGTTTGGAGTTTTTTCTAGTTGGGTTTCTCCGTGATCATACCATGTGTTGATTTACCGCTTTATTCATTGTTTATATAATTTGCGGTATTCAAACTTAGAACTAAAATGATTTGCATGTTTAATCATTTATAAAAGAATTAAAAAATGACTTGTTGCTATTTAATGCATTAGTAATTTTAAATTCCGCATTATATATCTATTCACTCTCCTCTAGGTGTTGTTAGGGTCGAACTACACATTTTTTACTTTATTATCGAAGAGTGCACTAATAATATCATCATGTGTGAAAAGTACATATTAATATTATGATGAAGAACTCATCCTTTGATATAATGTACAAACTACAAAAATGTGGAAAAAAATTAATTTTACATAGAACAAAGACTGTGTCAATAAATCAAATGCACTATTATTGAAAAAGATTGTATCTCATACACTTTATTCGCCACACAAAACAGGGCTGAAAACATAAAATCTACCAACCAATCAAATTTGAAACTCTAAAATTTCCGGCTACCTACAAGTAAGTGCATTTGGGGACTATTGTTTAAAGATTTCTCAATCTATGCAGGTTGAGCTGTTATCGCCAAACAGATAGATACTTTTGTATCAAGTTCCTTAGCCATCTTGGCTAGAGGGAAAGTAGCAACAGGATTTGAAAGTTCATCAACGCACTCGGTATCTAACGCAGCGCTTAATTTGGTTTTCAATGTGCCATGGTCACCACCTGCAAGAGCAGTCTGTCCCTCCTTAAGCATGTCTATCACTGTCTCGAAAGACTCCTTGCATGTTTTTTGAATGGAATCTCTTTCCCCTGGTTGTAGATTAACTAATGATAGTGCTATCGAGTCGCTCTTCGATTCAAGTTCCTCAGCGAGGGATAGTGTTACCTTTATGGCATTACTAATTGCGTCATGCCATTTGGTTGCTCCACTGACCATGGAATTACATAGGTCCTTGTCTTGCGCAGTTTTGCAGAAACTGCTAATGCCGACGTGTGTTTCTGCAATGCCACGGCTTAGAACACTAGCGATTATAGCCAGAAAAAGAACTGCCAAAGAATTGAACTTTTGGGAGGCCATCATTTTGGGGTACGTTCTTGTCTTTTGGATTTTTTACTACTGGAACTTATTTGCTTTTAAGTTATTCTTCCTACAGAATTCTTGAATCTTTGGACAAATTGAATTAAATATTGTTTAGGAATCTGCTCTATTTATATTGCCTTACTGGCTATTTTCTTGCTTTATCTATAAACTTTAATTTGGTTTTAGGTGAGACCATGGAAAGGTGAGGTTCTCCTTATTTATAGCAAATTTTGTTCCTCTATTGTTGGTATCTACTATTTTCTTTGGCCAGAAATTGGCCAACAATGAGCGAGAGACCATTAATATTCTGTTGCATCTAAAATTCACTAATAAAATATACTTGGAATCAGTCAATTTTTTTATTTGAAAGTACCACTTCAATTCCAAAATAGAAAATATCACAAGAATTTCATTTGTTTAGAAGTACTATAAGTGAATGACATTGAAAGTACCCTCAAATGAACTCGAGTGGGTTAAAAGGGGACTTAAAAAGGAGGAAATATTGATAGTTTTAGTTGTATGCGTAGCACTAAACTGAAGTAAACCAAAATAATAATCTGTACTATATCAATTAGATTGTGAAAGTGTGGTATTCATACTCGATCAAATCATTATATAGTGGCCAAATTGCGAGAGAATTTGTTATCACTAATTAGGAGTAGAATATTCCCTTACTATAGCCATCAAACCCGCAACAAATAAAAATATTTCATCAGTGCATATCAACGATGATAATGTCACTGGTGTTATTAGGGTCTTAAAAGTAAACTTGGAGCTAGATGACGGCCCATATTATAAAACACGCTTTTAAACTTGGCTTTTTAATAATAGATGCAATTAGTTATGCATTTTCAATCCAGATCATATACCAAATATTATTACTTTCCTGGTATATTGGTTTATATGAAAATTAAGTTCAAAAATAAAACTAACATTGGTTTGTATGGCCAGAAAGAAATGGATAAAAATATTAAGATAATAGTATGGATTAAGAGAGGCCTATATGAAGATTGGAGAAACTATAATATAACTATGATTAAGGGAAAAGTTATCGTGTTATACCCCACTTATTATAGTTAATGTCAAGAAAGTGTTAGGTGAAAGTCATAGTCAAATGAGGACTTAAATTGAGCAAATAATTTTCTTTGAGCCTATATTACAATTACAAGTACTTAGGGGGCTAGAGAAAATATAAAATAGAAATCTAGAGAGCTAGTTTTTAATTATAGAAAATAAAGGACTAAATGTTATATAAATAAGGAGATTGGGGGCTTACCTTGCAATTGTACCCACTACAACAAGAAATGGTCTTTCGCAACACGCAAAAGCAACATTCTTTAATTGATTGTTGCAAAAGAAGTCTATCGAAACATTCTAATAAGTGAATGTTGCCAATAGTTAATATAATTGAGATTTCGCAATATTTTTTAAATGTATGTTGCTAATGTCGATTTTTGCAACGTTCATTGACTATTACAAAAATTTTAATTTTTGCAATATTTATTAACCGTTGTTAAAAATTTATTCTATAGCAACGGTTAGCGATTGCTGCTAAAACTTTTAATATATAGCTTTTTGCAGCGTTCATTGAATCTGACATAACATGGGATCTTTGGTAAAATATTTATTGTTTCAGCAATGTACTATGTGGCATAGCATTTACACTTTGGGAGTTGGGAGTCCCATCTTTAAGTTTAACTCTTGAGTTCTTATGTTTTGCATTAGTTGATGCGTGCATTCTATTTAATATGTATTTTTGAATGTAAAGCATTGTCTTTTTCTTTAACCTTGTATCATTACTATTTCTTGTTGAGTATTATTCTTGGTTGCATCTTAAATTTATTCAGGTAAAAGAACTTTACATGTATACTTGAAGAATTAAATAAAATATATAAGAAACAACACAAAGAATTACATGGTTCGGCGTCAGTATCACAAACCTACATCCATGGGAGAAGAGAGAAGACTATATTCACTTACGTTCGAAGTGTTACAATGACACATATATAGTCATATTACAACAAGGCTTCCTTATTATAGATGAAACAATCACGGAAAGAATATAACAAATTATGGAAACATTTCAATTATCATCAACCAATATTCTCCGAATCATGCCATAATATTTTCTTCAATATTAGCAAATATTCTTCAAATCACCCAATATCTCTCTTCTCCAACACTCCTCTTTAAGTTGGTGCGAAAATATCGATAGAGCCCAACTTGGACAATATCTCATGAAATTTGACAGTTGATAAGCCTTTGGTGAAAATATCAGCCAATTACTGGTTACTATGAATGAAGGGAGTGCAATAAACTTAGCTTGGACTTGTTCTCGTATAAATTGACAGTCAACTTCAACGTATTTTGTCCACTCGTAAAAAACTGGATTTGAAGCAATATATATAGCATATTGATTATCACAAAACATCTGTGAAAGTTATGACGAACCAAATCCCAAATCCTTCAACAAAGAGCGAAGAAAAATAATTTCACTAGCAGTAGAAGACATTGCCTGATATTCGGCTTCAGCACTAGAGCGTGCAACAACATTTTGCTTCTTACTCCTCAACGTCGCCAAATTTCCCCCAATAAAAGTGCAATATCGAGTGGTAAATCTTCTATCAACAACACTACCATCCCAATCTGGCCTACATAAACAGAAATAAGAGAATGACCATTTTTACGCATCCATATACCTCTTCCAGGTGACCCCTTGAGATAGTGCAAAATTCGATTAACGGCATCCATATGTGCAACTCGTGGAGAATACATAAAGCGGCTAACAATGCTGACATCATATGAGATATCAGGTTGAGTAATTGTGAGGTAAATTAGTTTGCCCACCAATCTTTGGAATTGACTCATATCAAATAATAGACTGCCATCAAGTGTTAATTTGGAATTACACTCTATAGGCGTCTGAGCTGGCTTAGCACCTAATTTCCAGTGTCTTTTAACAAATCCAATACGTATTTTCTTTGGTTTAGAAATATGCCCTTTTTTGAATATGCAATTTCTAATCCGAGAAAATACTTCAAAATTCTCAAATCCTTAATAGAAAACCGTGTATGAAGAATATTTTTGAGATTTGATATTCCAACAAGATCATCACCGGTAATAATAACGATGTCATCAACATAAATCAAAAAAATAACAGTACCTTTCATACCTCTTTTTACGAACAAGGAAGAATCAGCATTACTCATTTTTAAACCATTCTTGACAAGAACATGAATGAGTATGTCATACCATGCACGAGGTGATTGTTTAAGACCATATATAGATTTTCTTAATCTGCATGTGAGATCATTACGACCCTCCAACCGATGACCTGGGGGTATACTCATATAAACTTCTTCATCGAGATCACCATGTAAAAAGATATTTTACACATCAATCTAAAACAATTTCCAATTTTGATTGACAGCTAGAGATAAAAGAACACGAAACGTGTTCATTTTGGCTACAGAAGCAAATGTCTCATTGTAATCAACTCCATAAGTTTGGGTGAAGCCTTTTGCAACAAGGCGTGCTATATGTCGTCCAAAAAATCCATCACTTCTAAACTTCGTTTTATAAACCAACGACACCCAAATGTTTTCTTCCCTAGAGAAACTTCTACAATCGACCAAGTTTTGTTGCCATCAAGGGCTTATAACTCTTCCTACATTGCTTGTTTCCAAATAGGATTGGAATTTACTTCTATAAAATTATTAGGCTCTTGAGTTGAAGACAACAAAGTGAAAAAAGTCTGAATGAGACAAGGATACATTTGAGTATGATAAATGAGACTGTATAGGATGACTGACAGCTTCATATGTAACAAAGTCCTCTTATTTTTCTGGAGCCTTGGATTTCGAGTTGACCTCCTAAGAATCTTTTCGAATTCTGGTACAACACTGGCATATTCTGGAATATCATGAGCAATTGGCGATAAAGGACTTCCATTGTTCCCATTGTCTTCATCATGTTCGGTTTCTCTTTGTACCTCCTCTCTGTACTATGGTTTCAATTTCGCTAGAACTTGCAATATCAGAAGAAGATGTCCATATAGTGGGAAGCGAAAACAGATCGTTCAAATTCTCCCACTGAGATAAAATATTGTTTGGACCTTACGCCAAAAAATATGGTTCTGTACGACGGATTTCGTGTATTAAAATACAGAAATCGTTACAAATTGTATTTTTGAGAAATACAAGTGGATTTTAATCTTCTCGTAACTGTTGAATTGTAAGATTCCGATTAATTATCTGGAGGTTTGAAGATGGGGGGCCATGTGGCNATATTTGAAGATGAGGAGTCATGTGGCTTGAATCCTAGGCTTCAGGATTTGTTGAGAATTTAAACTTGACTTGTTCGACACTTGAATTTCGGAGCTTGAATTTGCACTTTGAAACTTGGACTTGATCTTGATTTAATTCGAAGAAGACTTTGATCTTCTTGAGTTTGCTTGATTTGAAGAAGATTTTGATCTTCTTCGTGTTCGCCGGACTTGAAGTTGAGATGATTTCTTCTCTTCTTCTGACTTTGAAATTTCTTCAACACTTCATGATTTTCTTCTACACTTTCACCATTTTTTAAATGAGCTTTTAGTCCTATTTATATGAGAATTCGTGACTAATTTTGGTAATAACTCAATTAATTAGATTATAATAATTATAATTGAATAAATGTGGATTTTGAAATAGTGGGGTGGACGTTTAAAATTTTATGGGCCTTAATATGTTTTAATTCAATAAATTTAATTGAGCTAGTTATTTAAATTGACACAATCCATTATTTTTTTTTTATGTTTACAAATGCCCCCATCAAGATTTATTTATTTATTTTGAAATAACTAAATTAATAAATCTTGATTTTCGATTTAATTAATTATTATTATTATTTTTAACGTAACTGTTATTCGATGATATATTTATTTTGATTTTAAACAGTTTTTTATGTTTTATGGTAAGTTGAGCTTAAACGAAGTCCGATACCCGCCTATTTATATAAACGAATTATGTTATTTAAAAATCAATATGTTAGATTTGCAAAAAAAAAAGGTGAAACAATATTTTGTTTCTTTTCTCTCTTTGTGGTTCCCGCCGTCGGCGGAAACCAAAACCAAACAATGTTTGGTTTCTACTTTCGGCAGACACCAAACAAATTGGTAATTGGCAGAACCAAATTGGTTTTAAATTTTTTTTAAACGTTTTTTTTTAGTTAGTTAGTTTTCTTGGTTTCTGCCTAAAATTTTTATTTTTTATTTATTTATTTTATGGTTGTTATAAAATTGGAACTAACATTCTTCATTTTTTATTTTCAGGGATTCAACTTTTGGAATAAGTCAAAAATTTTGAGGTTCGAGATTTTCTTGGTGTAGAGTAAAATTTTGTGCTGCGATTATTTTTACGGGTTCAGAAAATATTTGCTCATGAACAAACTCAAAATCGCAAACTTTTTCATGCACATTGAAGACCAAGGATTGCCACATTTCCTCATCTAAGGCACTTTGTATTGAAGACGAAGGTCTCACTCATTCGACCGTCCAGAGCACTTTGTATTTAGGACAAAGGACTGACTCCTTCGACCATCCAGGACACTTTATGTTTGAGACCAAGGACATGCTCCTTCTACCGTCCAGGGCATTTTATGTTTAGGATCAAGGATCGGCTCTTTCGACTGTCTAGGGTACTTTGCTTTTGAGACCACGGACTGACTTCTTCGACCGTCCGAGCATTATGTGTTTGGGACCAAGGATCGATTCCTTCGACCGTCCAGGGCACTTTGTGTTTAGGACCAAGGACCGGCTCCTTCGACCGTCCAGGGCACTTCGTGTTTAGGACCAAGTACCAACTCTTTCGACCGTCCAAGACACTTTGTGTTTAGAACCAAGGACTGACTCATTCGACCGTCCAATGCACTTTGGGTTTGAGACCATTTACATATTTGGGAGGCTCATGATTTAGACAATAAACGAATTTAAAAGATTTACTGCCCGTTAATTTTTTTTTTTTTTTGCTAACTTTCTTCTCTCCCTTTTTTTAGGAATAACTGAGACAAACTCTAATAATAGAGTGTATTCTAATATACATGAAATCATCGAGCTTAAAAGTCAAGGTAAAAGTTATCTTCATTTCAAAGATATTGACGTGAAGTACCACGCCCAGCCTGACATATAAGGTGAAATTAAACTTAGCATCCATAAACCAACTACAGATCCTTCTCCTGAACTCTTGGAGCCTTTGTCGAAGTTGCATATGCCCATTATTAGTGAATGTCACAAGAATTTAGAAGCTGCCACGTCCAACTGATCCAACAGTCATCTTTCCTTTTTGTGCCTTCCGCCTCATCATTCCGAGAGCATGGAGTGCATCCCAAGGGCCATAATTTGTGAGATGATTGATAAGAAAGAAATACGATGGGGAAGTGCACTTTTTAGTCTTGGAGAAATTTCTTTTCTTCCAAAGTTTTGGAAATTGTCTTCATGGGTCCATAAACTTCTACTTAAGAGGAATCTTCACCAGTTAGCTTCTGCAGTTAGCTCTACCACGAAGGATTATCATCGCCTAAATTCTATCTATAGAGCTCTTTGTGAGGTTTGGTGTCCAGAGACCAACACTTTTGTGACCACCTGCAGTGAAATTGGCTTTTCTCTTTGGGATATCTGCGAGATAAGTGGACTTTCGATCGTGGGGCATTACTATGAGGAAGTATTCCTAAGCCTTTCAGAGCTGACAGATCAACATTCCAAGTCATGTATGCATCTCTTTAATGTTTTCGCACTGATTGTGAATGCGAATGAATCTGATTGCATTAGTCACGAAGAAT
>CAIGRB010070287.1:50317-88755 GCA_903798255.1 Fraxinus quadrangulata | reverse complement strand
TTTGAGGCGAGAGATGTGGGAGGCGTGAGATGAGAGAGGAGAGGTTGTGATAATGTGATAAATGATTTTTTGATTTTTAGAGTCTGGGTAATTATAAATTAGATAAAAATGAATTAATATTTAAGATGAAATACCTGATTTTTTTATAAATAAACTCCAAACCTGATTTTTGAATTGAAAATTTTAAGTACCTGTGTGGGTGTAATTTCCTCAAGAAATAATAGTAAATTAAATTCCATATACGATAAATTTGAGATTAACTACCTAAATTTTTTTAGTCGGTAAATTGCATCCTTATGGTCGTAATCAAAAGATATAGTGAAATCTTTGAATTTGTGCCATGATGCATCATTTTCAATCTATTTGACAAATTAATTTTACACCAACTCTTGTTAATAAAAAATCAAGACAAAATTGGATAGCCGAGAACTAAACAATTTAGCAGTCATTGAACCAGTACCAATCGAATTATTTTTTCTAAGTCACATCTTAAGAATCTGCAATTTTTTTTTTTTTTTTTTTTGTAGGGTTTTTTTTTTAACCACGATTTTCTAAAGCTGGATACAGCATTTACTCATTAATCTGACCTCTAGTCTATATTTATAAAATATAGTCATTGTATATACAAGGAAAATCTAAGAAATTTCGTAAAATTCGGAGCTAATTAAACAGTAAAAGAAATTATTTCAACCTATCACACCACTATAAAAGAGGGCTCCACTGATGGAATTTTTCTGACCAACTGAAATCCGTAGGTTCGAGCGAAAAATTGTCAAAGAGGTTAATCTCCGATGGACTTATATTTCATCAAAAATTTCCATCGAAAAGGCCTATTGCGTCCGTCAAAAATTTTCAGCAGCACATTGAATACTTTCATAAATCTCCGATGGTTGATTAGGTGACGTAGGATGTTCTGCGAGAAATACAGGAGAACGGGAAAGAAGAGGAGAAAAGAGGGATGTAGAAAGGGGGAGGAGAGTTAGAAAAACGAAAGGAAAGAGGCAAGAAAATATCAATTATTCATTTATTTCAAAGTTTGTCCCATTACGACACAAAAGACCGTTTTATATAGGGTTTCAAAGGACCTATTATAAGTAAGAAAGTACTAGAAAATGTAATAAATCAAATACTAAGAATATTTTCTAAAATACGCATTAAATTTGGAAATTAAATAGACACGTCCCTTCTAATTCTCCATCATTTCTCTCCGACTGAGAGAACTCAATTCCGGCGAGATAGACTGAAACTTCATACCCCATGGAGGTTGATCTCTTGTCTTTACCAAATGCCTGTATTGAACTTTGGACAAAATTAACTGACTAAGTTTGTACCAAGGTGGACGGATTTTCTTCCAACCAAAGTGTGATATAGAACTCCAAAAAGCAAAACTTTGACCACTCATCTTCAAAAACTTCAAATGGTTGTGCGTAATGATGAGCATAAGGGACTAGCGCTGCAAACTGGCCTATAGAAAAAAATTGATTGCAACATCGAAAACTCGAATGAGCCCTGATAAGGACACAATTCCTTTACATGGAAAATATGACTTTTATTTAAGTGACAATGCCAATCAAAAACATTTTCTTTATGTTCATCATCAAAAGTCATTTTTCTCACGTGTTTAGAAAACTAAATCAAGGAAACACGTGAAAGCATCGGAATTAACATTAAGGTCTCCTAACCTATGGTGCACATCAAAAGTAAGTTTATAAGTTTCATGATTGAAAATAATAACTTATAAAATAATTTTTAATAATCACGTGTTTTTAAATTTTTAACTTAATTATTTAATTCATATAAGATGTAGCTAGTCAAAGAACATGTGTTGCTTGAACTAATTTATATGTTATGAACACGAAAGAGTCTATACGTACAGAAAAAAAACACATAGAAAGCACACAGAATACAAACAAATAGGTGGGTCCCCTTTTTTGACAATATTTAATTAACATGGGGCCCACCCCCCATGAGCATCCATATTTTTTCTATATAAATTTTTCTGTACAAGCAAAAAAAATTCTATGAACACATATAGCATATGTTTGATAGATTGATTTTTTATTTTTTATTTTTTAAAGAAGAGTTTTTGAATAGTAAATTTTGGAAAATGTGTACTTCAAAAGTAAGATTTTTAAAAAAAAATTTACTTGAATAATATTTTATTGTGAGAATGTTTGATTGAAAATAAGTATGAGAAATTATGGTTGTCAAACAAGGACATAATAGCAAGTATTCATTTATATTAGCTAGCCGTGTTGCTGACTTTGAATGTAGAGGTCAAGTGTTCAATCCACCCCTACCAAATTGGCAAAAGTGTTCATTTACAATGACAATTGCCGTTTGAAATTTATCGATCAAGTTTTCATCAACCGACTTTACGATCGCTTTAGCCCAACGGTCATTCCCGACCAAAAAATAGGCTTCCTCAATTGGTGAAGCCCTTGTTTTTATTCGTCATACTTATTATCATCATACAATATTAATATTTTATTAGTTTATGGTCACTTTCATAATCACTATCCTAGTCAGAGTTCATCAATATCTATCCATAACCCATTTGTGTCAAGTCAATCCTTTGTTGATTTCACAATGTAACTAAATGCATCACCTACATTGTTAGAGAATAACGAGATAATTTAGTAATATAAAAATCAACCCAAACAAAAGAACACAAGATTTTATTTGAAAACTCAAGACGGGAAAAAATTCATGGATAGAGGAGAATAATTCACTAGGTTAAAATATGGACTGTTATTACAAGATTTGATGTTATCAATCAAAATCTTATGTTCTCTAATGCTATGAAAAGCCAATAAGTCATGAAGTATATACATAACCCAAATTATAGTGTTTTAGATGGAATGGGCATATTAGAATTTGTCTAAATTGCGAAACAGACTAGATAATACCAACGCCTGAATGGCGCCCTTGCGGGTAGTGAGCGACAACTTCCCTATTCAGAGCAGGAGACGAGCGAACAGGGAGAGTAAATGCAACGACTTTTTCTTTGGTCCATCTTTAGAATTCTTGAAGACATCTTCAATTAAACTACAAATACCCAATGATATTTGAGTCACACTTCAATATATCTTCACATTGACACGAATTTCAATGTAAAGAATTATACTTTACTCTTCAACAAGAAATTTTCAACCTCTTCCACACAAGCCCCTAAGAGCTAATTCAACAAGAAGTACTAACTAAATCTAAGCAATTCTTAAACTTGACAACAATGAGTGTATTTGTCAACATATCAGTAATATTCTCCTTGGTATCAACCTTGCTCACTACAATATCACCACAAGCAATCACATCATACACAAAATAATACCTCACATCAATGTATGTCCTCTAGTGAAACATTTGTTAGAAAAATAGAACTTTGAGTCTATGACGCCACAATATACTCTAGACATCTACAAGTTGTCATTGATTTCACCAAACAATCCTCTAAATCACATAACTTTCTTATAAGTCTATGTAATAGTCATGTAATCTACCTCAATAGTAGACAATGCTACCGTATTCTATAAAGTAGCCTTCCAAGTAATAGTACAACCATGAATGGTAAATACATACCTTGTAAGAGATATCATTTTATCAAGATTTCCTGCAAAATTTGAATCAACCTACCCAATGATTCCATCCGTACTTCTTTCAAAATGCAAGCAAGCATTAGTATAGTCACGTACTTCTTTCAAAATGCAAGCAAGCATTAGTATAGTCACGCAAATATCTGAAAATCTATTGCACTACTTTCCTATGTTCCATGCACGATTTATCATATATCTACTTACTATTCTACTACATATACTAAATTTGGGCGTGTACAAACCATAGATACATGAGCAATCCAACAACACTCGAATAACGAACACATGATACGTAATCAATGTCTTCATCTGACTGTGAACACAAAGCAGATAATAGTTTAAAGTGGGTAGCTAGAGGAGTATTGACATCCTTTGCATTCAGCATATTAAACATGTATAGTACTTTCGCAATGTACCATTTCTGACTTAAGAATGATCTACTAGCCTTCCTATCTCTCAAGACCTCCATTCGAAGGATCTTTTTTCCTGTTCCAGTTCCTTCATATCATCCACACACATTAGTAAGATATATGACCGACCCATCACCAAACTTCCTAAAGTACACATAACTTTCATAACTGCTTCTTCTAAAGTCATGAGTAGTCATGAATAAGTCAAACCTTTTATACTACTGTCTCAGTGACTGTTTCAAGCCATAAAGGGACTTCTTCAACAAACACACACAATCCTCATTTCTCGTGACTACAAAACCCTCTGGCTATTGCATATAGACGTTCTCGTCAAGTTCTCCATGCAAGAATGTCGTCTTCACATCTAACTGCTCAAGATTTAGATCATGCTTAGCTATAATACCAAGCAAAGCTCTAATTGAGCTATGCTTTACAACTGGAGAAAACACATATGTGAAGTCTACACTTGGAATCTGACTATAACCCTTAGCCACTAATCTTGCCTTGTACCTGGCTTATTCAACTCTCTATGTACCTTCATTCCTTTTGAATACTCACTTATAACGAATGACCTTATTCTCCTAGGATAATTTTACTAAGTCAAAAGTGCGATTCTTATGAAGTAATTTCATTTCATCCTGTATAACAATCATCCATTTGCCAAAATCATTGCAACTCACTACTTTTGTGTATGTAATATGCTCTTCTCTAGAATCATTATTTTCAGCCACATTTAATGCATAAGTTACCAAGTCAGCTTCTCCATACTTTATAGATGTCTAATTTCTCTTCTAGGTCCGTTTTAGCAATCAAATACTATGGTACTGCCAGTGGTGGTGTCAAAGTGATACTCTCCTTCATTTCTAAACTAGACCGAGTTGAAGACTCTGGTTTAGACCCGAACCGATCTCAAACTCCACCCGAGTATCTAACTATTTCTATTGATTTGTATTACCAGAATCTTTGGGAGGTAAATTGTGACCATTGCGTGTTCATCAAACACAACATTTCTACTAATCTCTACCTTATTTGTTTCTGGACACCAAATTTTATGTACCTTAAGACCAGATTTATAACCAAGAAAGATGCACTTTCTAGATCTTGGTTTTAATTTCTTATTATCTTCATGAGCATACGCGGGGTACTTAGATATTTTTAAATCTGAGCAACTAGGATGAGTACCAAACCATACCTCTTCTAGAGTCCTTTTTTCTATAGCAACTGAAGTAAACGGTTCAAAAGGAAACAAGATGTATAAGTAGTTTCAGTCCAAAATGTCTTAGGCAATTCAATATTTGAAAGCATACAACGAACTTTTTCCATCAAAGTTCTATTAATCCGTTCTGCTATATCGTTCTGCTGCAAAGTACCACGCACTGTCAAGTGCCTCAAAATTCCTTCTGACTTGTAGAAACTGTTGAATTTATTCGAACAAAACTCCAATTTAGGAAGTTTGGGATATCTTAGAAATCACACACGAGAAAACTAAAATGGTTAAAGGTTTGAAGAGATTAGAATGAAGGACGATAAATCGTTCGATGAATACTATGCGAAGTTAAATGACATAGTTAACTCTAGCTTTAATTTAGGTGAAAAGATCTCCGAGTCTAAGATTGTTAGAAAAGTCTTTAGATCCCTACTCGAGAGGTTTAGACCCAAGGTAACTGCGATAGAAGAAAGTAACGATTTAGACGCTGTTAAGATTGAAAAACTCGTAGGATCACTGCAAACTTATAAACTCACCATCTCACAACCTAAAAAGGTTAAATATATTACCATGAACACCATTAGAGGAGGAGAGAGTGAGTCCACTGATACTGAAACTTTAAGGGACGACGAAATAGCCTTTTTCGTTAAAATTTTTTAAAGATGATGAGGAATAGGAGAAAGCCTCAGGTGCGAGAAAGTGATATCCCTAATAAACTCTCGAAAGGTAAACATGAGAAAAATACCTCCAGGACTCCCATTAAGAAATCTCAATATGTTCAATGTTAAGAGTACAAGGGATATGGTCACATTATGAGTTAATGTCCTAATTTGAATAGGAGTTCAGGTAAAGAACGACGTAAGGCTTTAGCCATGACCTTGAGTGATGATGAATCAGATTTCAGTTCTCAGAATGAGACATCTGGTGGTGAGGATGAACAAAATTTCATGGCATTCATCTCGATTGCTACAATAGAACCCTGACTGTGAAATTGAGAAAGTTGAAAGTGAGGATGAGAGTGAACAATCTGAAGAAGAGTTTGAGGATGAACCTGATATTTACGAATCTTATCGTGAACAATTTGAGGATAGTCTTAAAATTAAGAAGGTAAATAAAGTCGTCATAAAAAAGGTTAATGAGCTTGAATGTGAAAAAGAAAAACTATTAGATGACCTTCAGGACTTGGACAAAAATTTAAGTGAGTTGAAGCTGGTTAATGAAAACTTGAAAGTTAAAGTTAAATCATTAACTAATGATCTTGATAAATCTAATGCTCAATTCCAATCTTTTATAAGTAGCTCGCATATTGACATAAGTTTATACTTAGTAAAAAATATGGGTGAATGTGTGTCACAATTAAAGTATTCACAGGTTATAGACAGCTTATGAATTTTAAAAAATGCACTTGACCAGACGAGCCATGAATATTGGAAGGTTTTAACAAATGTTCTTAGATAGTTAAAGTATACTTTAACCTATGGATTACACTTTACAAAATATCTCATGGTATTACAAGGATATTATGATGTGAATTGGATATCCGATATAAAGGATTCTAAGTCTACTAGTGGTTATATATTTACCATTGATTGAGTTGTTATATCATGAAAGTCGACAAAGCAAACATGTATAGCTCGATCAACGATGGAATCATAGTTTACTGCTTTGAAAAAAGTTGGAGAAGAAGTAGAATGGCTTCGTAACTTCTTGAAAGATATCCTATGTTGGCCTAAGCGGGTACTTGCAATTAATATATATTGTGATAGTCAATCGGGCATTGGAAGAGCTCAAAGCAGCATAGATAGTGGTAAGTCTAGATATATACATCATAGACACAATAACATTAAGCAACTGATCTCTAATGGTATCTTCTCCATAGATTTTGTGATATCAAATGAGAACATCGCGGATCCATTTACTAAAGGTTTACCAAGAGGTCAAGTACGTTGCATATCAAAAGGAATGAAACTAAAGCCTACTACGTAAGGATCTTTGTAATGGTAACCATACATTGTTGACTGGAGATCCCAAGATCTTGGATCAAAGGGACAACTAATTTATAAAGATTCAATGAAGCACTTATGAAAATATTTCCTAACTCATTCTTATGATAATTAAAAGTTTTTTCTACAGAATGTTAATGTTAATATATCCTTTTAATGATTCATATATCTTGATTAAGTCAAGTGGAGTAGGACATAATACTCTTAATAGGAAGTCACCTATGTAAGTGTGAGGTGGGGCCGCCTCAATGAAAATTATTCAAACGCTAAAATTTTCTGAACATTTATGAAACCCAAGAGTGATTCAAGACCAAAATGAACTAAGTTTTGAGAATCATGAACAATTTAGGAAAAATATTTGTGTGAGTATTATTGTCTTGTTTTACACAAATGGTTGAATGGTTCAAGACATCACGTTCACTAATTAGCAAAATAAATTCAATAGTATTCCACTAAGGAAGATTCAAGGTCAGAAGCTACCTTACCTGATGTAGTGTTTTTCTGATCTTTCTTTACAATGTATCATATTTCTATATAGCATCAGCATATTCGAATTTTCATTCATGTGGGGGATTGTTGAAATTTGGTTTAGAGAATGAAATTAAGTATGAAAAAGTGAGTCAATTTCGATCAAATATTTGGACTTAATTCAATAGTCAAATTATAAATATAAATAGACTAACTTATTCTACTCATCGAATAGATCATCGTGGTATATTTGGAATCTCAAAATCAATTCCGGGAGAATGAGAAATTGCAATCCAAAATTGGATAGAAAAGAGGAAATACGGACTGGAAAACGGATATCTCTATCACTCGCATATCGCTCGAGCGACAGTCTAGCGAGAGAAGCTATGATAAAAAGGTGTCACTATCGCTCAAGTGAGAGGCCATCGACAGGTTAGAGACAACAAATGCAGCAACATTTGGCAAAGATTGTTGAGTTTGGAGTTCGGTAATTTACTCACAACATTTCCTCTTCTATATATAGGACCCTTTGGACGTCTATTATGCATCCCATATCATTTGCATTGAACATGATATCAAAAACTCTTGCAAAACATTCTCCAAAAGCCATTCTACAATCGTTTTTCATGTAGAGAGAAAATTTTGTTCTAAGTTCATTGTTGCTTGTGGTTTGAAGTGTTTTTACCACAAGTTATATTCGTTGTATCTTGGTAGACAAGTGCTGCACTCCGTTAGCATCGTTGCGGGGCAATATTATCTTAAAGGAAAAAGTGTTTCACTTGCCTCAGATTTCATTTTCCCTTTTGTTTTTCTTCTTCTTTCTTTTTATAGAGTTTAATTATGCTCATGTGAATTAAACTTGAATATTCTCTTTGCCTTAGCAACAATTTACATATACTTACAGCCCGACAACTATAACATTAATGTATGCTATAAATGGAGATCTATTTACGTCGTACATATGAAGGCCATAATAATTTAATTAACAAAACTCTTTCATTATTATATCATTTATATGTGAATATTCACGACATTTCTTTATACGACGTGTAGTTATCTTTTACAGCATATATTGCATGCTACAAAAATCGAACTATGTTGTAGTGTTGGCATTGCCCTTACCTTTAAGCAATAAGAATATTTTTCTTTATTGTGCTTGGTAAGTGTAATAATTTGTATTGATTTTATATTTCTTTTGTTAGGTAAAACTCAATGCATGAAGGTGAAACTAAAGAAAAAGAAAGAAATTTGAGCGAAAAATGAGGAATTTCAAAGTTCAGAGATCAAATTGCAAACAATTAAAAGTTGAGTTGGACCACATATCGATGGTTGAAGAATGTCGGGAGTCAATTAGACGTGAATAGAAAATAAAGGACTAAAATTGCAAGAAAAAAAATACCAAATCGAACTTGGGAGAAATTTAGGGACAAACTTGTAATTGATTCCAAAGATGGAAAAGCCGTGCAGTCATATGGCACGTTTTCTAGGAAACTGAGGCCGAATCAGTGCAACCATGTTCTCACGCATTCGCATGAGTAAATTTTGGGCAGACATGCCAATTTTCTTCTACAACTACAACTTACATAGAAAGTGAGACAAGCTTGATTTTCTATCAAGCTTCTTATATTTTTCTGTTTTCCAGATGATGTCTTTTCAATATTCTTTGTGTAATTCATATTAAAACATGCTAGGCTAATTTCCCAATTGTATTGGATGAAGATGAAACTATTGATTATTTATTTTTAATTCGAAGACTAGTAATTTTTTTTTTGTTTTTGGGTTCTTGATTAATCTTGCATAAAACTTTCATTATTTAATTGTCTAAATACCAATTAAATAATTAGTTATTCGTTGGAATGTTAATAATAAGTTCGGAACACTACAAAGTTAACACGTGGGCAATAAAATATTATCAATAACATGTATAGCATGTGCATTAATCATTTAGATAATCGTATATGTTGAGACATTACTTTTGAAAGTTCAAATTAACCAATATATTTAAAGTCAGTGTGCGGAATTATACAATTAAAAGGAATAATTCACTTTTTACTGCTTTTAGATGTCTAATCAATCACGTTAATTTATCCTATATTGAGTTACCACAATTTGTAATAGGAAATCAATAAAGAATGTCAAATTGATCATGTAGAAATCCCAACTGGGTAAAAACACCAAACACTTTGCTAGTCAATATTCCACTATAAATCGAAGTAAACTTATAATACAGTCCAGACCCGTCTACCTATT
Organism: Fraxinus quadrangulata; assembly: GCA_903798255.1. NCBI lineage: Eukaryota > Viridiplantae > Streptophyta > Magnoliopsida > Lamiales > Oleaceae > Fraxinus > Fraxinus quadrangulata. Next base: position 78,824 of record CAIGRB010070287.1, on the reverse strand, counting down.
AAAACTTCTGACTTCAATTCATACAGTCTCCATTAATCCTATTGGAGTTGTGCTTCTTCAAAATAAATCTCGACTCTTGATTTATACCTTAACCATTCTAGACTGCGTGCTCTTGACACCAGATCCCGACTCTTGGTATCTCACCTTAATCCTCCTAGATTTTTGCTTCTACAACAACTCTCGATCCTTGGTATCGATTTACCTTCGGTGGATTAAATGAAGAACTCATCATTCTTCAGGTTGGTATTTGATCAAATGATTTTTGTGTGTTTTGATTTGTGGTTTAATGTAAAATAATATGGCTTGATCAACATAATATATTTTGGAAGAATTTATGGATCAAGTAATATGTGGTGGTTGAATTTTGGAATCAATGAATGTTTTGAATCATTAAAAAATTGATCTCCATGAAATAAATCTAATTCAACACATTTTTGGACGTCCCATATGATGTATTTTTTTTAATGGATAGTGTTTGAGATGAAATGAAATTGAAAATTAGCTTCAAAATTGAATATTATTGTTCGTCAAATACCCACATCGCTCAAGCGTCATGTCAGAGACAGGCGAGCGGCATTTAATTAATTGTCAGTATTGTTAAACATAAATTTCTCTCTCAATATTCGATTGAGGTTAATTAAAATATATTAGAAAAAATAACTCAAAGAGTTACAATTATTCCTAAAATGGCCAAATTTCAATATTTTCTATGTGAATTTTTTTTTTTTTTTTGTAAGTTGTGACTAAGAATTTGGAGCATAACTTGTGCGGCTCTTTGACACTCTTTAAATTTCTAATTGCATTCCAATGATCATATGTGATCGTTTTGAATATCTTGGACTCCTTCAAGGACTATACTACCAACCCCAACTCTTTTGACTTTAATTAGGATTCAATAACTCCTTTTAAACTTTGATTACTGTAGTGAAAATCTTCGAGAAATCTTGATCCGGACTCAATTTAATCAACCAAAAGCACACCAATCGAAGAGGCTCAACCCATAACTATAACACTTGATTGCCACAAGTTTATTCACTCACAAAGGATATACTGGTGATTGGTTTGCAAGCCACAAAGGATGATGAAATAGAGTTTTTTTCTCTTTCACACAAACACACACACACACACACAAAACGGTTGAAAAGAGATGGATATATATAGCACTAGTTAGGTCATTTTAATGGGGCCAAAGTTCACTAAATGAGCTAACATATATCACCATCCAACTAATAACCACAACTTGGGCAATCCACGAGTGTTGGACCACGAACAACAACTCAATTAAGTTGCTTCTAGTGGCCTCAAGTTATTTCGGATCGAGCCATCACTAAGGTGTTGATATAAAATTATCCAATATTGATTTAATATCATCGTTCGGAATTTAATGGGTATCAAAAATCCAACAAATCTCCACCTTGATACCCAATCAATTTGCAAGCAATCAAAACACAAAGTTAATACTTGCATAATCAAGTTAACCAATAAAATTGGTATCACAGACCTTACCTCGTGTTTCAGACACGAAACACATACCATATCGCTCTATCTACTCGCCAGGGTTAAGATCAAGAATACCCAAGTAGAAGCAGATAATCATAGCAATCAATATAGAACAAATAAAAATGCGATGAAAATATCATTTAGGATAACATAGATCTTTTGAAAAAGACACGTTCATACAGAACAATAGATTAATACTAAGTTAGTCAAGCACACGATCAACACAACAAATGCATAAATGACCATTCGAAAAGATCTCACCACACTTATCATATCTCATTCCGTGTTGTTCACACATCGAGAACACATATCTCACCTCATCGCCCACCATGCTCACAAGATTGATCACTCAACTCACGTCTAAATGGTAAATCGCTATAGATCCAAAATTTTCGGGATAATCCTCTATCACCACATCACTTCTCCAAACCTAAATGGATAATGGGTCTCCATCTAACAGAAGTGATAGAAGTGCCTCTCTCACACTCCACCTGATCAGGGTCTCTTCACCACATCACTTCTCCCAACTTATGTGGATAATGGGTCTCCACCTAACAGATGTGATAAAAGTGCGTCTCTCATATTCCAACATTTGATCACATTTCCACTCGTAATCCAAATGCCACACTCCACGTCCCTGGTACAAACCACCAATGTATCCCTAGACATCTATACTTCATCTCGCCAATAGACATACAACATGCTGCTAAAACATCTTAACCCACTATGGATGCAAACAGTTACACTAAGTAATAAGATCGCTCCAATTCATGCCAATACATACATCAAACATATTGAAAAACAACATATAATCATGTAACGGAATTGAGCAATCACATACATACAGAAAGGATTACATATGGATGTACATGCAGTAACTATGTTTACTCTCACTAAACCTCACTATGGCCATCACTCGACCCTATAACCACGTTCGTCTCATCTCTCATCTTACTTTTATTTTATTATCATTCATAGGACAACCTATTTCACAATGTCCAAATTTTCTGCAGTTAAAATACATCTTATATTTCGTACTTGCCTTAGACCATATTTGCCATCAAAAGTTTTATGAAAAACCTTTTTCATTTTGCCAAATCAAAAATCATAATTTTTCATTAAAAGGCACAATTCAAAACATGTTGTCATTTTTATCAAAAATGCACAAAACATAAAATACAACCAAACGAATACCACAAGATAAGTACAGACACAATTCACACAGAATGATCAAATAAACTTTTATAAAGTCACGTGTAATTCTAATAATGAGAAATAATTGACAACAAATTCACGAAAAAATTAAGACAAATAATTAACAATTAATTTTTAGGTCTAGCAACAGACAATGATTACCCTTTTACGGTAACCACAATCCTAATGTCATCCCACACGATAACTTCTAATATGAAAAATAAATTATTATCCTACACAATAACCATAACTGCAATAATAAAAAGGAAATGACATGATACCGAACAGACCACATTTGAAGGTCCGTAAATATCGAGATATGCGAATTTATCACTTTAGGACCATCACTATTCATCCTAAAGTCTCCAACAATCGCAGGAATCAACCAACCACGATCGAATCCCTAACATGCGAAGAACACAATCGCCCAGACTTAACTGTATAACCTGAAATAGAAAACTAACAACACCAAAATATTAAGAAAAATGTCAGGAACAAACTGCCCGAAGACACTGCGCCAGGAAATCACCTACGCGCTTCCCAAGCTCTCTGCGCGTGGTTCCACATGCCGTCGCCACGCACCTGACCACCGAGATCTCCTCCACTTGCATGTCACGTAGGTGGTCTCCGTTTTACCAACTGGCCACTGGATTGGCCGAAAAATGCACAAACAGATCCGGTTTAGGTTGAAGAAAAATTCCTAGAATTCTGTCCAATTTTCTGCCGATTTTCTAGCCCTTTTTCAGTTGATTTTCAGCCCCTTTTCACCCCAAAAATCATAGATTTCTCAACAACACAAGCTCTGATACCATTTATCGCGAAATTTTTCAAGAAATCTTGATCCGAGTTTAGTTTAATCAACCAAATGAACACCAACCGAGGAGGCTCGACCCATAACTTTAACACTTGGTTGCCACAAATTTATTCACCCACAAAGGATACACTTGGTGATTGGTTTGCAAGTCACAAATGAAGAGGAAATAGAGTAGCAATTGGAACTTCAAGGAAGAAGAACCAAAACTTGCCAAACCTCACGTTTTTCTCTTTCTCAAAAACCAACACACACACATACAACAACTGAAAAGAGATGGATATATATAGCACTAGTTAGGTCATTCTAATTGGGCCAAAGTTCACTAATTGGGCCAACATATATCACCATCTAACTAATAACCACAACTTGTGCCATCCACGAGTGTTGGATCACGAGCAACATTAATTCAATTAAGTTGCTTATAGTGGCCCCAAGTTATTTTCTGGTCGAACCATCATTAAGGTGTCAATATAAAATTATCCAACATCGGTTTAATATTATCGCCAGGGATTTATTGGGTATAAAAAATCTAACAATTATAACTTGATAAATTTCTAATACAATTCAACCAGGACTTAAATTTTGACTAAGGAATTGTCAATTACAAATTTAGAAATTACTAGTTATAATTTTAACTTAACAACTTTGCATATAAATTCAGAATATGAATATGTTTAACTTACCTCAAAAGATAAAGTTACATAATAATAGGTTATCGATTGTCATAAATGTATAAATCACATTAAATTACATAAATCGAGAATTGAAAACTGAAAATCAATAGGTGAATTCATAAGTCTAATACATTCATATAAACCAAAACTTTTACTTCATAGAATAATTTAGAAAAATCAAAATCATATCTTTGTGTTACAACATTTGAATTTAACAAAGTAATATAATTCACTTGAAATTTATTCCCCGTGGGACGATAATTATTTCATCATATCATTACTTGTCAACGATCTCGTACACTTGCAAATTTCGTATGAATAGAGTCAAAGCACATCCCACCCTGTTGCTACGTTGTTTGATTTCTTAAGCATCCAAATTGCACTATTTTTTATTGTCCTTGTTCAAAATAATCCCTAGCTGATTGGATCTCTTATGTAGCTAAATTTTCTGAATTCCACAATTCCCTTCGATATCTGGATGGTGCATATTGTAAAAATGTTACATAAGTATTATGTTACATAAGTATAACCTTGTTTATATTTATTAAAAATTCTACATAACAAATATTTTATTCGTCTTAAAAAGATAGACCTACTTCCATTTCCACACAAATTAAGAAATATAATAAAACATTTTTTTCTAATATACCTCTGCGTTAAATACTTATTTAAATATGAGTAGTTTATATTTATTAATAGCAATGTACATTATATGGAGAGATATTAAAAAATTAAGAAACTAATTATATTCTCAAAAAAAAAAAAGTCTATTTTTATGGGACTTATAATAAAAGCAGATTGGTGTGTCATCTTATTTCTTTTCTGTTTTCAAAGTTTAACATGGTCAATGCTCTCATTTGAAACCTTTACAGTTTCTCTTGGAAAAAGCAAAGTTTGTGGATGTTAAAGACGCATCGTGTATCCAATAAGAATAACTCCAATCTTTTAATTTGTTCTGATTTCTGACAAAAACAAAAGAAAACCCACAAAACAACATTTCACAATCAACACTGTAGCTATACCACACAAACCAACGATTATAATTTCTACGAAAGATGTCCGCGCCGTCCATACCAAAATCAGCTTGACTATCCATATGTTTGATCCAAATATTGAAAATTAGTCGTTCAAATTGATTTTTTTATATATATAATTTCCAATACCTCTTTACCTCATTTGAATTTTCGACAAGAAAATAAGTAATAACAAATTACGTATCCCAAGTATATCGAATAAAAAATTGAATATAGTTAATTTGTTATTAGCTCCAATGGTGCTAAAGATCAATTTATGTGATAATAAGGTCACCGTTACATTATTCAATGATTAAAAATGCTTCATAACTTTAGTGAACCAAAGTTGAACCACGACCAATTTAATTATTTTTTCCGTAAAGTGAACCAACTTAAGAATCAGCATAACTTTGTTTTTTTGTACTTTAATAGGGTTGGTTACCAAGATTTTCTAGAGCTGGTTACATGATTAAGCCAAAGTTTGATTAATTTGAAACAACTATTCTCGTTTTTACACTCGCGAATTTAAAGTTTTGTATGTTATATTATTGAGTAATGCTATTTATCATCGTGATGATAGAAATCAGTGATGTGACAGCCCATTATCTCTCATATTTTTTCTATTTCACATAAAAATTGAACTATCAAATCCTATTATTCTATAAACTGATATATCATCGATATTTCATTATCATAATGATAAATAACATTATTCCATATTATTTAGTACTATTTAATACTATGTACCAAATACTATGTTCGTACTATCTCATTGAAGAAAGTTTATATAGAGCAATTGATTGGAAAGGTCATGTTATATTTTGATATACCGATGATGCCAATACATTACTTAAACCTGTTTGGGCTCCATTTTATCAAGAAAATGGATTTTGGAATAGTAAAAGTTGGAAAATGTATGGTTGAAAAAGAAAGAAAAGTTTTTTTATTTGTGTGTAAAATTATTTTATGAAATAATGTGTGATTGAAATTGAATATTGAAAAAATGAAGTTTGAAAATAATGTGGCTCAACAGGGCTTTAATAAGATTTTGTTGATCTGCAATTTCCCAACATCCATACTTATAATTATATATGTCCAATAACAGCTCTTCTCAAAATGAAAATACAAAGCAATATTTCTGATTGGATTATGCTACACAAACATAATCCTTTATGATTAGAACAAAAAAGAATCACATAAGAGAAACAAACAAAGAAAAGAAAGATGTATAATAAAGATTCTTATACAGACTAGGAAGGATTGAATAATATTACATATTAATGCTTAAATTTCCGGAGATACTTGATTACAGCCCCCTCCTCCGGCGGACCCTAACATTGAATCCACCGGCCATATAGGCCGTTAATAGAGGAACATAAATTGGCCGGTGTGAATTTTCCGGCACGAACTCAAACCACCTCAGAATCGAAGCCACTACATATTTCATTTGAATAAAGGCCATTTCTTTCCCAAGACACACTCTTGGGCCGGCTTGAAACACCGGAAACTTGAAAGGGCTAACCGTTTTCAAAATCCCCGGTTCGTCGAACCATCGGTCCGGTTGGAACTCGAACTGGTCCTTCCCCCACAACTCTTCCATTCTCCCCATTCCATACTGAAAATAGGTCACCCTATTACCTTTATACACAGGTGTACCATCAGGCAAAATTTCATCTTTTGCAGCATGCTTCGAGTCCCACACCACCGGTGGATATAGCCTCATGGATTCACATAAACAAGCTTTAATGTAATTCATCTCTCTTAAATCATCAAAATTCAGTGATTTTTCGCCATTATTGATCGAAAAAGTTTCATCAACCACGCGTTTTTCGATATCAGGATGCCGGGATAGTAGCCAGAACAACCACGTCAAGGCAGCGGAGGTGGTATCTCTTCCAGCCATCAGAAAACTTATCACCATGTCTCGAACCATTTCGTCATCAAGTCCGGCCCCTAAAAACCTTGATAGAAGATCATTTGCTCCACCCTTTTCGAGTTTCTTTTTCTTGGATTTAATTATTTCATTCACAGAACTATGAATAAAATTGACAGATTCTTTAAGCCTTTTCTCAGAGCCTATATTCAGCGCTCTCTTGCATTTCCACACAGCAACAATGGGCGCAACACCGCGCATTGCAGAGAATTTGGAAGCGTCGTCGAACGCCTCTACGAGCAGCGGCACAGGGCGAGAAAGATCCAAACAAGAAGGGTTCGTGCCTAACGAAACGTCACAAATAATATCAAAAGCAAACCTCCTCAAAACATCTTGCATGTCCAAAATTATGTTGTTTTCTGCAGCATTATCGAGCATTGGAAGAAGCTTATTTTGGACCTCTTCTTCAAGAATTTTCACCACAAATTCTCTCAAAGACTTTGCACTGAATTCATGGCTTGATAATTTGCGCTGTCGGCTCCACTTTTCACCATCAACATTAAATATACCAACACCAAGAAAATCCCCAAGTAAATCAGTAAAAGGCTTCCCTTTCGGAAAATTTTCAAAATTTGTTTTCAAGATGTACTCAACGTTGTTTGGATTTGCAGTAACAATGGTTCTTGGTGCACCAAATCTTTGTATTACAATTGTCTGTGTCTTCGACTCAGACAAGAGTTGAGTGTACCAGTCTAAAAGACGATGGCGATTCTTGTAGAAGGATATGAGACATCCAACATTAGAAGTAAATTTTTTGAACTTAAGATGTGAAGAAAACAGAATAAACCCTAAAGTGACACAAAGAAGAAGAGTGAAAATCATGACGAGAAGTCTTCTTTTCCAGTTATTAAGGAAGGAAGTAGATTGAGTTCAAGTGTTGAAGATGAAAGGTTTATATAAATATATATAGAATTATAAATGTTTTTTTATCACATGTTTATTGAGCTCAAAACCAAATACTGTTGAGATTATATCTCTGCTCACGCGGATTTCATTGCGGGAGGAAGCTGGAAATAGGCATATATAGAAAAGAAGCCGATATTTGTGGGCGGATAGGGATTGTCGACAGGATTGAAATAAATATATACATTTTTATTTTATTTTATAATTTATTTGAGACGATTAAGATGGTATTAAAGGACGAGTCTCTTATTATGAAAAATACATTGTCTTTCTATTTGTCTTAGCCAATGTTTGACGACGATTATTTAAAAACTCATTTTTCTACGTATCTATTATTAATCACACATTCCCACAATAAAATAACGATTGTAATAAATGTACATAATGATTTTACATACACATGATTTGGTGAGATATGAGTGGATCATTATTTCTTTCACACAAAAAAAAAAAAAATCGTTCTCTTTTGACGTTTTATCTAAATCATTATACAACTTCATTATTTACGGTTAGCATTATTCATTAAACACTCTGCACATAAACCAAAAAAAATTCCTTACTTATTATCACATATCATCCTAAAAATCACTATTCAAAACTTTATTTTTTTCAAAATAAGGATTGTCAAACATGGACTTTATCTAGTGTAAAAGTGATGGAGCATATTGAAGATGAGATTAAACTACCTGTCAATTCTATTAATTGCATAATATTGGAAAAATTAAAATAAAATAAAGTGAATGAGAATTGTAACAATAAATTGTTTCAATTCTGTAATTAGTTTTTCAATTGAATTAGTGGTTACAAAGTCCTAATGGTTATTGTAACAATTTTTTTAATGAAAAATTAATAGAAAATTAAAACATCTCTCATCCTATTACTATATAAGGAGGTGTTTCCTCATAACAAAGACTTTGAGAGCTCACTCCCCTCTCTAATTTTCTTTCTTCTCTCTTTACTTTCAAGAGTTTTATTCAAGGAAAATGGGCAAAGTCCAAAGCTTGAGAATCAAATTGTAAATATTCAATAATCGATTCAAACTACAAGACGATACTTTGAAAATTATTAGAAGACAATTGGATGAAATTAAAATTTAAAAAGGAATGGAATATAATCAAAATATTATCAAAATCAATTTCCAATCGCACAAGTTATATTTCAGATTTTTGGTCGAAAATTTTTTGCATAGTAAATATCTGAATTGGAAAAAATCTATTTCTAGTAAAGTTGCAGTCCTTTGGCTTAACTTTCAAATGCACTTTAAATTTAAAATAGCGAGAGAGAAAGTTATGTTTAAAATACTGACGATTGTGTAGAGACAAAAAAATTGCGTGTGAAGACAACTTTTTTTATTCGAGTGGCACTCTTTTGGAAAATAAAGCAATTTGAACGTGATTTTCAACCAATTTCCTACTCCTACAAATACCTAACATGAAAATACATATTAGAGACCTCTTATATATACATATTATACTCTATGTGATACAGGTGCAAGTGTAATATTAATACATTTGTCTACTTACAAAAAATTAGGAGTTGGAGAAATCAAAAGATCGAATGTGACGCTGCAGCTGGCACATAGGAGTATCAAATACCTATGGGGCAAGGTTGAGGATGTTTCATCAAGATTGTGAAGCTGATATTTCTCGCGGACTTCCTGGTTATGGACTTTGAAGACGACCAAGATATGTCAATAATCTTAGGTCGGCCATTTTCAGCAACAAGTCGAACCTTAATTGACTTGAAGAAAGATGAGCTGATTGTGAGGGTGGAGGATGCACATGAGATCTTTAAACTACGTAATCCACCCAAGCAACCATTAGTCTTGGAGAAGGTCAAATATATTGTTGAAACAATTAAATAAATGTCGAATGAGACAAAACCTAAATGTTTAGGGAGCCTTGCTCGAGAGGAGAATTGAGAGCTCAAGGTTTGGAGAGTAAAAAAGGATGTAAAGTTGGAAATTACAAGAAGTGTGAGGATGTAAGATTTCAGTGTGAACCACCATGATCAATCCCTCGATACAGACTAGCTAAAAATTATAAATTAAGCGCTTGTTGGGAGGCAACCCAATTTTCTAACCCTTTTATTTTTTTGCTTTCCGTATTGTATTGTATTGCATTGCATTGTAAATATTGTTATTCTTAATTTATATGTTGCATTAGTTATATGTACGTTTCAATTCAATTTGGGGGTCATCTTCATCATTGACATTTGACATAGTTAAAAGAAACATTAATTAAGTCAAAATGAGATTTCTTTATATTCTTTCGATTGTTTTCTTCCTTGTTTGATAGGTACCATGGATATTAACATCGGAATGAGCTTAGAAAAGTACAAGTTGAGTTAAATTGACAAATAGATCTTCACTTATTCAACATAAAAAATTAGGGGAGTACCTTATTTCTTTTCATCCCATTCCCTTATATTCTTATTTATACTTTGTGATATTGAGGACAATTTCGATTTTAAGTTTGGGTTGAAAAAAAATTTTAGTTTTTACTTTTAGTGTCTGTTTGTTTGATTTTCGTTAAATATAAAAATCAAAAAATTAGTTCTTATTTTAAGTTGCGTGTGTTAGATAACCTACCTTACAATGATTATTATATTTGAGATTTGGTATTAATTTATGAATAGTGGATATGTAGCATGCTAGATTGATTGATGCTTAACTCTACAAAACTTGATATTATACGCGCACTAGAATTGAGTTTTATATCATGATGCAATAAGCCGATTCATATGCTGGATAAGTTGATAAATTGAACGTAAATGTTATACCTAAAGCTATCCTAAATCAATGATCCTTAGACCAAATTTAGTATAGTTTTGGAGTGATTTTACAATTGTAGGAAGATATGGATGTAAATTGGAATTCCATTTGTGAACACTTATGTGTGAATTGTCTTAGATTAATAGGATAAAATTGGACAAAGGTTTTAAGTTAGAGATCAGTTTGATTATATAAGTGTTTAATGAGGTTATTGCACTAATTATGGATGAAAAATATATAAAAGACATTCATTCGTAGCATTTATGACTCGTGTTATTAAGCCGCTAGAGTATTTACAACCTGGTGCCCTAAAATCATCTGATTTAAAAGTGACTGGCCAAAAACTCGTTACGTTGGTCATATAGAAAGCTTTAGGGAGAGAGGGTGAAAAAAAAATGAAAATTTAAAAAAAAAAAACAGGGGCACGAAACAGAAGACCCATCAAATGCTCTAGTTAAGCCCCAAAAACTTATTTGAGAAGATTTGATTTTTGATGAGGGATTATTAGCCTAATTTAGTCCTAGAGATCGAAACAATCAAATAATTGAAGAATTTTGTTTATTGATGTGTTCACTTGAAATTAGTAGAATCCACCTTAACTAGAGAAGGTGATGATAGTAATGAAAAATTTAACCTTAGATTGCACAATGTGAAAAGAATAAAAAGAATAAGTTTGGTAGTGTATGAATCATACGAGAGGTGAAATGATATATTTCACCACAGAGGGTCGGAAACTAAAACAACTAGTAAATTCATTATCGTTTACTCAGTTCTTCACACACACTTTAGTTTTGCATTGGAAGAGTGAATATTGGTTTGATATTGTGACTTTGAAACATTTTGTAGATTTAATACTGTAATTTTAAATACTAAGGTAAAAAGCTAAATTATCTAACCAAAATTTTTTTTGTCATGCGTGCATATTTATTTTTATATAAATTATAGTTTTGGTTGAGGACAAACAAATATTTAAATTTGGGGGGTATGATAAGTATCCTAAATTATATCCTAAATTATTTATATTTTATGTTATATAGGTAGAACTCAATAGTTGAATGAGGAATTGGAAGAAACAAAAGAAAAATCAAGGGAAAATGACAAGGTCTAAAGTTTAAGGATCAAATCGTAAATATTAAATAGTTGTTTCGAACCACAATACGATATTTTGAATATTTTTAGGAGATAATTGATTGGAATTAGAACTCAAAAAAGAATGGAATATGATCAAAATATTATCAAATCAATTTCCAATTGCACAAATTATATTCCAAATTTTTAGTCGAAAATTGAGACCTATTTTTAGTATAGTAAATGTTTGAATTGAAAACATTTTACTCTAGAAAAGTTATAGCCCATTGAGTTAACATTTTAAAGCGCTTTGAACATAATCAATCGAATATTGTGAGAGAAATTTATGATCAAAATACTGACAACTGTGTAGAGATAAAAAATCTGCGCGCAAAGGCAACTTTTCATATTCGATTGAAACTTTTTTGGAAATAAATTTGGACGTGATTTTCAATCAATTATCCACTCCTAAAAATATCTAATAGTAGAATACATATGAAATATCTCTCATATATACATATTATATTCTAATACTCATCAATTATTATCATCAAATGAGGAGAATTTATAGTTTTTGTGAGAGAATTGAAGGGAACTTGCAAGAATTTAATTAAGTGAAAATTCAAACTTGATGTTTGGATAAAGAAGAGAAGGCGCAAGTGAATGTTCATCAAGAAATCATTGAATAAATTCAAGATTTCAAGATTCATCTTCAATTTCTCAATTTATCAAAAATTCAGGTTATATATTTCCACTTAAATGTGATTTCTTGTAATTTCGATATGTTAGACTAGTTTTATACATTGTTAGTATGAAATGAACATTTATTATGATATTTTTAAATTCTGATTAATTATTTTAACTTTAATTTGGTTTGATTTGTAGATATTTATTATTACTTTTATCGCTCTTTTTAATTGATTGATTATCAATTGAATTGTTAGTCATGAATTTTATTGTTATCAAAAGAGACGATAGAGTTTAAGCACAATATAAATATTGTAAGGTACGATAGAAGATAGAGATATACATCTATACTTTATATAATTTCAATAAGTGTTCTAACACTTGTTAATGCATTTATCATATTTGCATCTTTCATCGAGAGATAGAAATGTCACATGAGTGGAATAAATTTGATTGCTATCGAGATATTTTTTAATTAAATTAGGAACATTGATTAACATGAATGATTTCAAATTGTCAATTTAATTGTTACACTAAAAATAGTATAACAAGGAGGATTCGATATCTTAGTAATGCATGTCACATATTTTAAAAATACATTTATTTACTTTCATTAGTTTGCTTAGATATTAATATAGAAAAAATCAAAAAAATTTGTTTGCTATTCAATTAAAGTTGCAATTAATTTTAATTCGGTTAAACACATAATTTTCGTGGTTTCGACACTCTATTCATCATTATATTATTTGACCACGTTCTCGTGCACTTTCGAGTTTTCAAAAGATCAATTTATATGAGTTAGAACGACATGATATTAATTATTAAAGGGCAATAGTTAAGTCTTTTTAAATCCGATGAACATTTTTTATAATATTTAATTACTCGTAGACTCATTTTATTGCATGATGTCATATTTCATCGAGAGATAGAAATATCACTTGAGTGGAATAAATTTGATTGCTATCGAGATATTTTTTAATTAAATTAGAAACATTGATCAACATGAATGATTTCAAATTGTCAATTTAATTGTTAAACTAAAAATAACATAACAAGGAGGATTCCATATTTTAGCAATGCATGTCACATATTTTAAAAATACATTTATTTACTTTAATTAGTTTGTTTAGATATTAATATAGAAAAAATCAAAAAAAATTTGTTTGCTATTCAATTAAAGTTGCAATTAATTTTAATTTGGTTAAACACATAGTTTTCTTGGATTTGACACTCTATTCATCATTATATTATTTGACCACAATCCCATGCACTTTCGAGTTTTCAAAAGATCAATTTATATGAGTTAGAATGACATGATATTAATTATTAAAGGGCAATAGTTAAGTCTTTTTAAATCCGATGAACATTTTTTATAATATTTAATTACTCGTAGACTCATTTTATTGCATGATGGGCAAAGCTAAAACTTTTTTTAAAAGGCCTTATAATATGTGGATTCTACTTAAAACATGAATAATAAGTGATTAGTAATTATGTGTCTTGAAAAATTTATGTGAGGTAATTAAAATTAAATCTTATATACTTCTATTGTTCATTTGTGATGAATACTATGCCCATATTTGGCGGAGAATAAAATTTAGCACTTATTTGATCATCATTTTTCTAAAATACATTTTTCTCTCTTCTATTTTCAACCAATATTCTTTAACAAAATAATATTACAAGCAAATTCTGAACTTTTTTTTTAACCATATTTTTCATCAAATCACTATTTTAAAATGTATTTTTGAAGAATAATGGGGCTCGAACAGGTCCTTAGATTTTAATTTAAATCAAAATCAACAATTAATTTTAACCACACAATTCATGGGACCTACAACTTTTAAATCACACATTTCATCATTTTTTATTAAAATTTACCAAAAATCTTATTTTAATTTCCACCAAACGGGGACTATATGCTAAATGGATACTAGAGGATGATGCAAGGACGGAGAATAACACACGAGATGTTATGTCAAAATTTGAAGAAGAGGTTTATGCACTTGTTATATCATCTTAATGGAACTTTTTTGGTAGGACAATAGATATTAGGGAGAATTGCAATTGAGGTCCCATTGTTATAGATTATATTCAAATTTTTTATTTTTGCAATTGGGGTTCCAAACCTTCCATTTCTATTGTAGGTGGAGGACATGAGGTTGAAATTCATCCATTTGATCATCAGTTGATCAAAAGTCAACTATCTGACCAAACGATATCTTTTATTTTTTAATTATTTTATATGGAATAATTTAGTTAGATCATTGACTTTTAATCAAGTAACGGTCAAATTGACGGATTTTGTACACACGTCCTCCATTTGCATTCAATATGAAAGGTTTAGGACCCAAGCTGCAAAAATGAAAAGTTTGGATATAATTTGCAATAATTTAAAAGGTTTGGAACCCAACTATAATTTTCCCTAGATATTAAGCATCACTTGTATAGGTTCTCTGTGTACGTAGACTTCACTTGTGACAATATTTGATGACTTGAATATAAGCATTAATAATAAGATGCTCTCATTGAAAACTAATCCCTTCCAACAATATTCATCCCAAAATTTTGATATTCATTTGCTGATGATATCCATAAGCGACATGTTAAAGTTCAAATTCAAAACTAACAAATAAAATAAACGAAGAAAGAAATGATAATGCTATGTTAGAACATTACAATAACAAAAAAGTAAATAAAATTATGAAAAGAAATTCGCAGATCATTTTCTCAATGTATTAATTGGATAGTGAAAGGACCCTTGACCCAATGAATGGTTTGTCAAATCTGTGGGTCCACTTAATAAAGTACAGTCGATGTACAACGGTTTGTATTTTACCACGTTTGTGTTTCCCAAAAGTAATTATAATGTCAAACTACTATACCCAATATTATATCAAAACAAACATGTCGGCACCGTACTACATAAAAACCGTGTGCCCTGCCGCTTCTCACTTGAGCGATTTAGCATGACTCTCTCTCTTCATTTATGTTTCTGATTTTGAGCCCTCGAGTCAAACAACAAATCTCTGCAATTCGTTTGGAATTTAATGATCAGTCAAGACTTATATAGGGTTATATTCGTCGGTCTTCAAATTCGACAATTGTGATCAACATATTTCAGCTTCTATCTTTGTTGGCGTGTATATTATCTGCAGACTTGGACACTGGCATGAGACTTCATGTGACCATAGCTGCTGCAGGGATGCAACGGTCGCAAGTTAGATAACAATGAAGATATTTGGGTGAAAAAATACATAAAACGAAAAATGCGGGTGTCAAATTAAAGAGACCTTATGTATTCTGGCTATAGTTTTGTGAGGGAGAGATTTCACATTCAAACTGTGATTACCTTTAGATGAAACTAAGTGTCACTATTTATAGGTAGGAGAAGTCTTGGACACTTAATACATGGCCTCATCTTAACGACTTACCTATCAAGTCGGATCTTTCAACTATGTCAATACATAGATGTCCTAGGAATGCAGCCACCCTAGCCTGCGTGGGCTAAGTTTCGACAAGCAACGATGCAGTAGAGATATCACATAAATCAATCAATCAAGTGTATTATGACTTGGCTAAGGCAATGCTTTAATATTTGCTTAGATAAATGCCATGTAATCTGCTTCGTAGGCTGAAGTGTAACAACAATTATCGCACCATTTGTTAGAATTTGAACGTGACTCGAATTCTTGTTGAAATAATTGAAAATTTTTAATTGAATTGCACGTTAAGAAGAATTCAATTTGAAATACTATTGAAGTCCTATGTCAAATTGAAGTTCTATTTTAGCAACTAGATCTTCCTTCTCTTGCTCATCACAAAAATATTAGCAGTAAATTATAAAACATAAAATTGTCAATGAAATGGGAGACCTATACCTGAAATTATTCTAACAGGATATTGCTACGTACATAAATAAACATGTCACCTATATAACAATGTAATAATGATGCTATGAGCTATTGTCCTAAGTGAAAACTTGGAACCGCTATAAACAGATTAGAGAACATCTCTTACCCTACAATGTCGTCAGTTTTTTTTTTATTGTGATTGAAATCAACATTTAATGAAGACTCAAATCAAATTATAAATAACGATATCGTTAGTGATCAACGATTATCGATGATCATAGATTTTGGGAATCACCGATGTGCTTCATTCACAACAGAATGCTGTCACCATTGCCCAATAAATTTTTAATCTTTCTATATGCTTTATGAATTAGATTCTAAATACTTACTACTCATTTATTTCTTATACATACACTTTATAGGTCCCAAAATTTATTAACAGTTAAGATTTGCCAGGTAGACACTAATGGCTTGTTCTATTTACCATTTTCAAGTCATTTTCTATTTTCGATTTTCCAAAACAGTGAAAACGTATTCTCTTTCCTATTTTTAAAATTTTTGAAAACAAGTTAAAAATTTACAAAGAAAACTCAAAACGACAAATTTATCGTTTTGGGTGTTTTTAGTTATAATTATGCCAAAATTTTCAAAACGCGTTTTGGATATTTTCAAAATGTCAAAAAGAACATATTTTCAACAATTTCAAAATGGACGCTCAAAACTCAAAATCCAAAATGAATTCAAAACTTAAAACACAAAGAGAACAACCCCTAAACTTTTCTCTCACTTTCGGTTATCGAATGTCAAACTTGATTTTGTTCACATGAACAAATTTCGACAATACAATGGATGTGGCATTTCACTTTTCAAAGTATTGCTTCAAAAATAATCTTGAAGAAACAAATATTCTATTAATAATGATGTCGACAAGACTATGCAAATTTTCTCGTCATTCTTCGTATAGCAAATATGATTTTGTTCATGTGAAAAATTTTGCACAATAAAACAGATATGACATTTCAATTGAGTCTTGTTCTGAAAATAACCTTAAAGAAACAAGTACTACCAAATATGATGTCAATGAGGACTGCCCAACTTTTTTTCTCCCATTCATCGGGTATCAAATTTTGTTTTGTTCACACGAAAATATTGTACGATGTGACATTTCACTTTAGAATCACGTTTCGAAGATAATATCAAAGAATCAAATATTCTACCAATTATAATGTCAGCCAAGACTACATAATTTTTTCTCGCTTTCATCAAATATCGAATTCGGCTATATTCACATGGAAAAATTAATCCAACTGACGTAACGTTCTATTTAATCGAGCTTTGTTTTATAGATAATCACGAAAACACAAATATTCTACTAATTATAACTCAACGATGACTGCATAACTTTTCTTTCCCATTCATCGTATATCTAATTTGTTTTGTGCGCAAGTAAAAATCAATCCAACGAATGCAACGTTTCACTTAATCATCATTAGAGATATTTTTAATTAAAACTCATTTATAATCACCAATAAAAAAAAAGGAAAAATCATATTTCTTAATATATGCGTGTCGGTGGCAGAAATCAGAAGAAAATTCGTGTTAATCCTCAAAGTCAAGAGAAAATATTAAAAGAAATAATCAAATCATATAAATAAATGAAAGTCAATTGTTTGGTTGTGATTGTGATGTTCGTTTGGAAAATGAAATTTGTAGAGGCGTCGGTGAATTGACCATTCAATATTTTCTCAGTTTTACCTAAAAGTTTCATTAGTCGTAAACGGGTGATCAAACGGCCCTAATTTACTTCACATAGTAGCACCTAACAATTTCATGAATAATTGATGTGAATAAATAAACGTGTTCATATTTTAAAATTTTAACTTTTAAATAAAGTAATTTAACACTTTTAAGTTGTACATGTTTCGCTGCGTAGAATTTTCATATAGAGGCTTGAGTAAGCATCCATTTGGCTAATATATAAATAATTTATAGATTATCTAATCATTACGTCTTTCAATATATTGCGTCATTCACTTTTTATTTAATTATAAATTAACGTCTGTTTGATCCACATTATAATGCACAATCTCCAATTTTTTTGTTCCTAACACCGTGGGACCCATGTCCTTGATTGTCGATCAAATGAATATTTAAAATTGTAAAAAAAAAGTCACGATTTATGTGTAAAATTATTTTATTAAAAAACGTACAATAAAAATTGAGTTTGAGAATGGTGTTCAAATAGGAGCTAAATTAGGCCTTTGAAAGTACCATTATCTTGGATTTATTTATTTTAAGCTATTTCTCATGCATAATAAGTTTCAGTTTAGGCTTCATTAAACTAAAAATACATTTTTTACTTTTTTTATCACACATTTCTCAATAAAATAATATTACGCGTAAATTCAAAAAATGTACTTATTTTTTAACCACGAATTTTAGAAAAATTACTATTCAATTTTTATTTATTTTTTAATATTTCATTTTAATTGAGCCTAAGATCCTAAATAAAGGTTAAGCGGTGTTCTAAAAGGTCCGTCTAAGCAAAATGAGGCTTGGAGCTTGAAGAAAATGCCCCGACCGACGTTTAGGTGGGAAAATAAACAATCAACTCCACATTTGACCACCTAGGTGTGCTTAGGCAATGCCTTTTTCTGACAAGTTGTATTTTTTAATCGAGAGATGCTGTGTGTATAAAAAATATATATACAAAAATGCAATAGATCACATGTACACGAGTGGGGCCCCTTTTTTTTTGCAATATTTTACTCACATGGGGGTAAGCCCCATGTGAGTGTTCTGGAATTCTTCCGGCAATTCCATTTTTGTACAAATGGAAAATTCCTTTCTAATTTTAAAGTTCAGTTTAACAATATGCTCCCATTAAAACATTAAAAATATATATAAGTTCGACCAAATAATCCACCTTAGCCCAAATATAATTCTACCTACGAATAAAGCATAATTAAGTTTGAACTATTTAAGATTTTGCGAATTATACCTTTAATATTTGTGGAATATTTTGTAGTTCTTTTTCTATTTTTCTTACGTGATTAGTGCCAAGCTCGCATTTAGTACAAATTATTTAAAATTCATTTTTAATTATATATATATATTTTTACTTTTTAATCAGCTTTTCTTAAAATAAATTTCCTTTCACAAAATTCGCAAGTCCTTAGTTGAGCTCCATTTTTGGGAAAAAATAAGTTTCGAAATAGTAAGAGGTTGTTCTCTTTACCGTTTTCAATCCGTTTTCTGTTTTCGATTTTCCAAAATAGTTAAAACACGTTTACTTATTTATTTTCAAAAATGAATTTCCGAAAACGAAAAAAGAAAACCAAAAACAACAAAAATATCGTTTTGGGTGTTTTCAATTAAAATCAAGCCAAAATTTTCAAAACGCGTTTTGGGTGTGTTCAAAATTTTACCATCGCCAACAAAAAATTGCAGTAGAACCACCATTGCCAAAAATAAAAATAAAAAACCTCAGAAAGACGAATGACTGCAGCGTCGCACACGGCTAAGCGACCACCGCCACCACCAGCTCCAAGTGCGGCACTGCACGGCCGACCCAATCACCTCCATCATCAGCACCAAAATCGTCGCTTTAAGGGCAACGTCGGGGTGCTTCGTCTGTGGAGAGTCTCCAGAGTGAGTGCGAACAGAGACGAGAGAGAGAGAGAGAGAGAGAGAGAGGTGGTGATGGTTGTTGGCGACGAGAATAGAGATGAGAGAGAGGTGAGGGGTTGGGAAGATAACGAGTTTTGAGCTTTTTTAATTTTGAAAATAAATTTTCAAAATGATTAAAAGAACACATTTTCAATAATTTTAAATTGAACACTCAAAATACAAAACTCAAAATGAATTCATAACTCAAAACACAAAACTGAAATACGAAGAGAATAATCTCTATTTTTTTTTTAAATTTATGTGTAAAATTGTTTTATAAGAAAACGTGTAATTAAGAAAGAATTTGAAAAATAAAAATAAAAAATCAAGAACAATGAAGCTAAAGACTAAAGGTGTGTTTTGAAGTTGAAGGGGGGGAAAGTGGGCCCTTTATTTGGCTTTTCTACTTTGTCTTGGCGCCAAGGTTTTAATTTGGAGCCGGCGGCATGCTCTCATTTAATCGGCGCTCAGATATCGAATTGCATTTTGCAAAGATGATCAAATCACACACATCATTCAATCTCCATAGTCAAACTCCTTCCAATTCTTCTCGCCACTGGTCGCACACGTGGATTCGCCTATCTTCGCAAGCTCAGCCGAATCCAAATCATCGCCGGCGAATCCATAAAATCTTTTGTACGAACGTTCCGTTAAATTCACTGACAAAAAATGATAATAACGACATTGATTTATCGATCGAAGAAATTAAAGTGCCATCTGGTTTGTATTTTCGTAACCCTACCTTTTTATAGCTAAACATGTATATTTCTGTATGATATCAATTTTCAATTATTATTCAGGCTATCTGTCTGTTAAAACTATGACATGGATCGGTGTGGCTACTCTTACGAGCAAAATTCTGGTAATGCTCAACTATTTCATACACTTAGGTTATTTTGATATGTTTTTTAGTGTTCTATGTAGTGCTATTGTTTCTATTGCCTCAGTAGAAATTATGTTGACTAATGTAGGGATTAATTAGGGAGGTCACAATGGCTTCAGTTTTTGGCGTTGGTCCTGTTGCCACGGCGTTCAAGTACAGTAATAAAATCGGCATTTCTTGCTCGACCGTACATATAAATTTGTGATATAACCGTTAAATACAATTTAGAAGAACTTTATTTATTTATTTATTTATTTTTTGACTTATGTTGGATATAACCTTGCAGGTATGCTTGGGTTTTGCCTGGTTTCTCTTCATCGCTTCTTGGCGGTTGTTATCTCAAACATCATGTATTTAAGAATAAGATGTTGTTAACTGATAATATGCCGAATTTCTTAATTGTCTATAATATCTGCTTGCGTGTGCATTTCTGATACTTTAATGTTGGTTTCGTCTCATTTATTTTGGATTCAGGATTGCTATGAAGAATTAATTGTTGTCTAGTTTCATATCTTTTGATGTCGTGAGGACAAATTTGATTTGAAATCTAACTTTGTCTATGAATATATTCAGCCTCAAAGACCTGATGCATGAAGTTCAACATCGTATTATTTTCTATATTAAATAGCATTTGATTTCTGTTAAATATTTTTGAATAATTTTCTATTGTACAGGTGTTAATGGTCCCATCCATATTATTATGGCAACCACTTTATGGTAACGCATCCTTCCTTATATCTTGTCACATTACCTAGCTTATAAACTTGTTTTCAGATGTGGCAATGGTTCTTTTATACTGCTACATAAAGCTCAGTCACAGTACATATACACTTGCATAACGGGGTCACTACAAGTGGGCTTCCTTTTTGTCCAGTGACTTTGAGGAACTGAGTCCTCTGCACATGTTTACATGTTTTACTTTTTCATGGTGATAGAATAAGCAGACATAAATCTTGAAAAGTTAGCTTTCGGTTGTTGCGTAGACACAATGGTAGGGATCCAATATTAGTGGCCTAATGTTATCATTTTCTTTAAAGTTTTAAAGGGACAGTGTAATACTTTTCTACTTTAGTGGTGGTTATTATTGACATGTTATTAGTGATTTTGACATCTATGAATTTGATGATTGATCAGTAAACTCCCGAAGCACCGCCGAGAAAAACTATTTCAACATACGTCCACCATTATGTTTCTGGTATGCGTTGTAATTTTTCACTAGACACGTGAATATCTCTAGAAAGTCACAATGAAGTTGATGCTAACTAGTGATGCTTTGCAGGTAGGAGCTGTTGTGGGTACTCTTGTGTACATATTTTCTGAGTTCATAATTCATATGTATGCACCTGGGTAAGGAGGTTATTAAATTGTTCCTAGAAAAGGTTGATAAATATTTCACACATTTTATATATTTCCGAAGTTGTGGCAAAGATACAGCTTATGAGGCGACGACTATGAGTTTTTAGAAATTTGTCATCTTTTGTGAATCTCGTTTTTCGAACTTGGAATTAGCGCGTTTAAATGGTATTGGAGTTATAAAGTGAAATACATATAGTTTAATGTTATTTTACTTAGTCCTTGGATAGAAGACGGGACAGATTCACAAACTTGGGACAAGTATTTGTCGTTATATTTAATGCATCTATCAGGCTGACTGCTTTTCAAATGCTATCATTCAATCACAGTTTGTGGATCTTGGCAGAAGGCCGAATTATAAGAGAAATAGCTATCGAGCAGGTAATTATGCTCATCCAAGCATTACAAAACACAATAGTATTATCTCTTGATAGTGTGAAAAAAATCTAGATATCTTTATTTCGTTGTGGGACGTCACACATTAATCACACTTTCCTGATGTAAATCCTTCATTTTTTTAATTCCAAAGCCACCCATGTAATAATAATCACAGTTTTGTATTTTCT
Organism: Fraxinus quadrangulata; assembly: GCA_903798255.1. NCBI lineage: Eukaryota > Viridiplantae > Streptophyta > Magnoliopsida > Lamiales > Oleaceae > Fraxinus > Fraxinus quadrangulata. The sequence continues at coordinate 55,940 of CAIGRB010070287.1, read as the reverse complement.
GCACATCTAAATTTAAGGTGTTATCACTTTATGTCTCTCACATAAGCAATAAATTGAAAATTATGAAAAACACAAGACTTTACATCCCCTACCTATTAAAGAATTGTGGCTACGTAGTGTTATGTTAAAGGGCTTTCAATATTATTGTATTCCAACTTGAGATCTTTTTCAATTTCATTTCCATTGAACCCAGATTAGTGTTGCCTGGTGAGTGTCTCCTCCCAATAGACCAATCCGTTTATGATTGATCAACTGCAAATCATTTCTGGTCACCTGTGACAATCTTAACAACTCATAAACTAGTTATCTGTGTCCAGGAACATTTATTTAACATGCTTATCCCGCTCTCTTTTTCTTAATCATTTATTTTCTATTGGTCCCTGTCCAGTTGAAAATAATGACTCCATGTATAGTCCTTGCCGGTCCTGTTGGGCTTGGGTTTGGATACATGAGGCAAGTAATATCCACTGTTGTTTTTCCATGATTTTATGAAGCATTTAGTTGTTATGTGGTTATTTAACCTCTTCCTTGCACTCCCTCTCTTCTATCAGTGCAGAAGGAAATAATGTTCTTCCTTCTATTAGCCCTGCTTTGTCCAGCTCTCTCCTGATTGTCAGTGTAAGTTGAATCTCAGAAAATTTTATAACCCAGTTTAACTAAATAGCACTCAAACTCTCTCTTTTCCTCCACCCACCCACATCCCACTTGTATGTGCTTGAGAATACTGATTTGCATTTAATAAAAACTACTGCAGTGTCTCATCTATACTTTTACCAGACAATCAAGGGCTTCCTATTCTGGTCAGCAAGTAAACTCTATTCTTGAGCTCCTTTAATATTACATTCTAATGGTGTTTATTTACTTTTTTAATGCTTTGTTTAGGTGGAAGTCTGTTATCATTAGGAGTTTCACTTGGGTTATTTCTGCAGTGGATCATCCAGGTCTACCTCCCTCCACATAACTCCTTCTCCTCTCCAGAGGGAAAAATGTATTCATACTTATGACATGATTCATGAAGCTTCCATGTTGCACCCTTAAAAGCTCTTGAATTCTTCTGATTTATTATATTATGAACATGGCATGCTTGAGTATCAGACCATGGTGCTTAGGGGAAGATGGTGCAGTGGTATTCCATATTCCTTAATTACAGCCTTGACAAGTGGAGATGTTCATGAGGTTAATGCTTAAGATCCTTTAATCAGAAGCTGATTGCTGCTTTTCCCACATCTTATTTTGATTTTTGGTTGCAGTTCTTCACATTGCTGATACCAGCGACCATTAGTTCTGGCTTGGCGCAAATTGCATCTTTTACAGACCTTTGTTTTGCATCTTTCATTCCCGGTGCTGCGGCTAGTCTCTCCTGTAAGTGATTGGTCCAAGTGCTAGTTTGAACTTAATATTGCACATCTGATAAGATCTAGCCCCTTTTTGGGCTCTATTTTAATTTTAATGCATTTTTCAACCGTACATTTTTCAATAAAATAATATTACACGTAAACCCAAAATTTTCCTTACTTTTTGACTACACATTCTCAAAAAAATTACTATTCCAAAATCTCATTAAAATGGATCCAAACAAGGGCCTAGGTTGATGCATTGATATGAAATTGGTCTGCATTGATTTGTCAACCTCTAAACTGGTCACTCTAAGCAGTTACTCCATTATATTCAGGCTTTGACTTGCTGGAAAGATGTTCCTGTCTAAACACGAATCAAGGAAGCATATATAAGACATACTACAAGTCAGAGAGAGACTGTTTTCTTTTCTTTTCTTTTCTTTATTAGTAGTATTATCATAATGATTTTTGGAGAGGTGGGGGTGGGGTGTTCAAATGAATTTAGCGCTTATGTCATATTGAAACTCCAGTTAAAATTTCCTACAAAAGACTTACTCTGGTCAAAATCAGCTTCAATGACCATTAACAGCCAGAAAATCACTTACTGCAGTCTGCAGTTATATTAAGTGCTTCTGTGGATGTCTTGACTGATCATCTTAGAAACAAAGGCATCAATCACTTAAGCTCTCAAAAATCTTTCATCAACCCGATCTAGTTGCCAGTGAGAAACAGATACACAGATCAATTCATAGGATTGATACATCATAATAGACTGCATGCTTTGTTTCTTGCTTAGTTGCCTGCTACATTCATAAGATTATCCTCTCTCTTAAGCTGACTTATATATTTTCTATACATCTTTTATGTGATTTTCAGATGCATATCTTATGGTCATGGCTCCAGTGGGCGTGCTTTCGAGCATAGTTGTGCCGCCTCTTTTACCTTCTATCTCGAAACTGGCGAAGGTACTTCTAAAATGTTCACCTTCCTTTTCATTGATTTGGCAATGTTTTCTATAGCAATTCCTTTTGCTTCTTTAGGTTAATGATTCTCTTTTTAAAAATTTTTGGCAGACTGCATCCTGGGAGAGCTTAACGGAAAATTTAATGAAATCTTTGCTACTTTGCATGGTTGGTTACATGTGATATGGGCTTACATTGATGGAAATTCTGATTGTAGAATTCACATAGAAAATCATCATTCTCAACTCTATTTCCATATCTGTTTCAACACTTAAACTTATCCAAAAATAACAAAATTTCTGTGAGAAATTCAGCTTACCAGTTTTTCCATGTTTTATATTTATTTTCTGAATTTCCCACCATTATATCTCACTTCAGTTTTCTGAAGTTTCTTTTCCTTGATAAAATCTTCAAATGTGGATAACTGCCAGACTGATTGGATGGCATTTTGCACTTCTAAGTTGCGTTTATGGATTTATTTTCCATGAGGTTGATTTTTGCCACCAGAAAATTTTCTCCATAACAATTTGGAATGGTGTCACTGCACTTTCTACTGAAGTTTTTTATTCACAAGAATATTAAACTAAGCATTGAGAAGAATTTAATGTTGATTACTATTATTAACTAATTTGTGACCTAATGAAGAAAGATTTCTTTAACCATAGAATGGGAACATCATATGGCCGTGTTGCTAACACCTTTCTTATGATGCAGGTAATTCTCTTGCCCATTTTGTCAATCATGTGGATCCTGGCAGAGCCAATCGTCCATTTTTTGTTTGAACGCTATGCATTTGATTCTTCAGCCAGGGCTCTAGTATCTTCCCTCTTCATTGCTTGTAAGTGTCCATATGATTCTTTATTTCAGAACTTTTTGAAAATTCACTAGTTCCTTAAATTTTCTTACTTCATCACTTGTATATTTAGTGCTAATATAGACTGAATTTCTCTTTTTCTTTACTCTTCTTGTTAGATATCTGAATTTTTTCTAGCGGCCTATACATCTTAATACCTATAAATCTCTAATGGCTATTTGATGTAGTATGCAATTGAATTAGAACGAAGCTTGTAGGAGAAGGGGAAAGAAAGGGGAAGAGAGGGAGAAAGAGAAGAGGAGGGAGATATAAAGGGGAGATGAATGAGAAGACTGAATTATTAGAGGGAAGAAAATATCAATTTATTCGATAATGAAGTCTAACTATTACAATGCATGAACTCCTTTTATATAGGGTTCAAGCTAATTTAATTTAAGAAACAACTAATAAAGTCCTAGAAACGCTTTATATGATATATATCTAATAGACGCTCTACGCAATCATTTTAATCCTTTTTGTCTAACAGATTCCTTCAGTGCACCATTCTTCATCATCAGAGACCTGTTAGTGGCAGTGTTTTATGCCCTTGGTGATGGGAAGGGACCTTTCCTGGTTAGTGTAGGTTCTATTGCTTTGAATGCCATTTTGAACTGGCTTTCAGTCTCCAGATATCACCTAGGTGCACGGGGACTGGTATGTTACCTCGTTTATGAGCAGAAGGACAAGTGTCATAACAAGACAGTTGCTAACTGCATTATTTTCATTTATTCAGGCGCTCTCAACGTCATTTTCAGCTGCAATATCAGTCGTCGTCATGTTCCATCTCCTCCAGAAGAAGCTGCCAGGTAAATATAACTTTTAGCTACACGCTTCTAGATATGTGTTTTAACTCCGGAAAAAAATGTCGCAGGAACGTCAAATTATGCTGCGTTGATCCGTACCATTATGCTACTACATTTTTGCTGCATCACTTCAAGCTTCAGTACATCAATTGGTTATAAAATGACTTGCAATATGTTAAATTCAACCATTCAAACAAGGTATCTTTCTTTTTTATTAAAGCTCCAATGCTGACATTTTTCAGCTGATCAATTTCAGCACAATTTTTATTCTTAGGTTCTATATGTCTAAAGAGCTCCTTGCCATATCGTTAGCAAGTGTTGTTGGAATTATTGGCTTCTTTCTTCCTGTTGTGCTGCTATATTTTTCCGGGTATGAATTCGTAAAGGATTTGTATAGGATACTGATGAACCAAAAATCATTAAGACAGACCAGTGGCTGAAATCTCGAGTAATTCGACCTAAATTTATACTAGATGAAAGCTTGGATGCCCAGATGCTCCATTTGAAGGTTGAGGGCCTAAATATTCTCATGGCTGGGGATGCAAGATGTCGTGTACGCGACAGATGGGCCTGTTGGCTTATACTGAACATGTGGGCAATTAGGATTCCATTTCCTGACACAATCACCTATAATCCACTTCTTCAAAGGCCCAGCCCACAGTTTTCGTCACTGTACATTAAGTAAAAGTTAAAATGTTGGGATTTATTTTGAAATCATAATTATTTGTAAGTTCATCCTGCTGTCTCCAATTTGTAGGTTATTATGAAAAAATTTACGTGCTTGTTTGCCAAATTTTCATGAAAATGTTAGTACTCGTAAACGGAAAGAAAATTTGGTTTGGCCTTAGTAACAAAGTTATTGTAATTGGTGTATGCATTGAAATGAAATCTAACAGAGTTAATAATGAGATTTCTTTATAACCAAAGTTTTCATTTATGTACGAGTCATATTCTAGTTTGACCGTATTTTTTGGATAAAAAATGCTAGTACACTTTTATCTGCTTGTGAAACCAATGGCTGACATTGAAAAAGATAATTTAGAAAAGTAAACCTAAAGAATTCAATCTGGATTCGTTATTCGTATCTACAGGTAAAATAGATAAATTCACATTACGAATAATATAATTTATACTAAAATTGAATAGAAATGACCAAGTAAATTTGGGGATAATAAAACTCCATATTGCACAATAAAGAGTTAATATGAAGATTATAATAATTATTCATTGAGAAGGTACATATTTGTGAAAAAAATGAATTGAAGTTAGGGTTTATATATACATATAAAAAATTGAAAAATTAAGGGCTGAAAGGGAAAAAAAAAAGGGGAAGAGTTGAAAAGTAAGAGATTAACTATGCATAATTCAAAAATTAGGTTTTAAGTTTAACTAGTGCAAAAATGAAGTTTTAATTAATTAAATAAATATATTATTTCGAGGTCACAAATTAAAAAATTTATAGGTCACGGATTATTTCGAGGTCACATATTTTTAAATTAGTCGATCACAAAGTATTTTTAAATAACATATTTTTAAATTTTTAGGTCACATTTAATTAATAGTCATATGTTATCCTACTCTAATAAAAAATTTATAGGTCACAGTTAATTTTATTAGATCACAAAATTTCAAATTTGTTGGTCACAAATTATTTTTCAATCATATATT